>JAHNEJ010003284.1:0-94714 GCA_022559845.1 Amorphophallus konjac
CATCGGCGAGGTGGTTGCCAGATTCATCCGGCACAACATCATATACCGATTCGGTACTCCCAGTCGCATACTGTCCGACAACATGACACCATTCAAGAATAAGGTTGTATACCAGCTAGCGGCCAAATTTCACATCGATTGGAGAACTTCTTCGGTCTATAACCCCCAGGCTAACGGTTTGGCGGAAGCCTTCAACAAAACCCTCTGCAAGCTCCTGGCTAAGATGGTTAGCCACCACAAACGCGATTGGGTTGAAAAGGTCTTCGAAGCATTATGGACCTATCGGATGGTCTACAAAACCCCCACAGGGTGCTCGCCGTTCTCCCTTGCTTACGGCACAGAAGCCGTTATCCCCATCGAAGTCTAGTTAGCTTCTTACCGTGTGGCAGTCCACACTGGCCTTGCCGGCCCTGACGAAAGTGAGTACCAGAGAAGGCTAGAAGAGCTCACCGATCTAAAGGCAAGCGACTCGAAACCTACAAACACCTGCAAGTATACCAGGCCCGCATGGCCCGGGCCTATGATAAGCTCGTTAAGCAGCGAGCATTCAAGCAAGGCAACCTTGTCATGATCAAGGAAAAGGAAGTCATGGCAGGGCGCTCCAGCGGAAAACTACAGCCAAATTGGCGAGGTCCGTATATTATCCAGAATGTCTACGAGGGTGGGGCTTACACGGTTGTCGATCACAAAGGTCATAAGTCGTTACCGCCTCTCAACGGCAAACATATAAAGCTATATTATGCACCAGAACATGAGTTCGTGCGTCAGCCAGACTCAGGTGCACATCTCAATTACTACCAGTGAGGCCGGTCCTTCCCCGTGAAGGATCTAACCGGCCAGTCCTCCCAGTCTTCAATTCCCAGTCAAGCACCCAGCCCAGTTCCCCAGAACAGCCACCAGGCATCCTCGGGGACTAATCTCTTGCCCTCGTTCCCGTCACCACGAGAGCACGGGCACTTCTGCACCAGTACCAGTCTAGCCGATAGGCTCCCAGGTAAGTCAAAAAAATGAAAAAAATGAAAAAAATAGGGTTAAAAATAGAGATGCCCCGATAGACCCAGTCATCCTCACCACAAGCGAGCGATTGGGGGCAAAAAGGCCAGTAACCCGGCTGAAGTGGAAACCCAGGAGGGCACCTCAGGCAAAATTGGAAAACCCCTCGACGTGAAAACCCGCAACGGCGCGTCGAAAAAAGCTAAAGGGGGTCGGCACTAGCGAAAACCCGAAAGGGTGGTAGAGCCGATAACGAGAAAATCTTCCTCTCCCCACCAGTCAGAACGGCCTTCCACCTACTCCTTGGTGAGCCGTTAGCCTCACCCAAAGCCAGTCTTCAATCAACTTACACTGCTAGAGCACGAACCCTATAATTCCCAGTTGGCCTTGCACTACACCCACTCAGTTCGGCCAACCTTTGGCCCTTGCTTTGACACCGTAGGTCAACCAGTCCCTGTGACAGTTAAGCTCCCAGTCACCATCCCAGTAGGCCTATAGCCCAGCACATTCCCAGACACTTGTCATTCTATGCTACTCCATCCTATATCCCCTGCAAATCTAGAGCCTTCGAGTTTCATCACAATCCCAGTTCCCTCCTACAATCCCTGATCCACCAGTCATAACTCCAGTCGTATCTTGCCATGACAAAGTGGCCCGTCGCCACCATGGCATGAGGGTCTGTAAAAACCCTTATTAATGACGGAACCGTATCCGGCTACCCACACCTCCCAGTTCCAGATCACGTCCCCTGACAGCAACATGCTATGGACGGCAGTCTCAAAAAATAATAATAATAATATAAATAAAATATGAAAAAAGGATGGGGTTGAAAATGGAGATACCCCAACGGGCCTGATCGACTCCATCACAAGGAGGCGACTGGGTGCAAAAATTGCCACCGACCCAGCTGAGGTGAAAACCCTAGAGGGCGTCTCAGGCAAAATCGGGTAACCACACGGTGTGAAAACTCGCAAGGGCGCACCGAAAAAAGTAAAAAGGGGCCAGCTCTGGCGAAAACCCGTAAGGGCGGTAGAGCTGGTAAAGAGAAAACAAAAAAAAACTCTCTCCCTCTCTACTCCTTACTGATGGAAGCCGTCAACCGCGACATCTCGCTGACGGTGACCTTCGCATCACTCCATGACAATTGTGGCCACTACACCCCCGAGGGTTGGTCATCGCCAATTCCAGCTCCAGTACTCGACTACACACCTCAACAGTCAGCCGACCAGTTCCAGCCTTCCGGTCGCTACGCATTAGTAGCCAGTCGACCAGCTCCAGTCTCCAACTCCAGTTTTCAGCTACAACGCCTTTACAGGCCAGCCGCCCAACTTCCAGTTCCAGTTACGGCTACAACGTCTTCACAGGCCAGCCGCTCAGCTTCTCGTTCCATTTTTGGCTACAACGCCTTCACAGGCCAGCCGCCCAGCTTCCAATTCCATTTTCGGCTACAACTCCTTTACAGGCCAGCCGCTCAGCTTCCAGTTCTAGTTCCGGCTACAACGCCTTCACAGGCTAGCCGCCCAGCCTCCAGTCCCAGTTCCAGCTACAACGCCTTAACAGGCCAGCCACCCAGTCTCTAGCCCTAGTTTCGGCTACAATGCCCTCGCAGATTAGCCGCTCAGCTTCTAGTTCCAGTTTCGGCTACAAGGCCTTCACAGGCTAGCCGCCAGCTCCAGCTCCCAGCTATCGCACCTTTCCAGATCACCCAGCTGGCTTCAGCTCCAGTCCCCATTTCCAATCACAGTCCCAATTTCAATTTCCAGTCCTTCTCCCAGTCCCGGTCTTGGTTGACACGTCTTCCCAGGCAACCTAGCCAGCTCAATCCCAGTTTCCCAAACACATACGAATCACATTTTTCGGCTAACGGCATAATGCTAGCTGATACTCCACCATCCAATTTAGGGTCAATACACCCTCCAGAATCACCTCTACATTCCTAAACCATGTAAACTACCTCGTTCTTATGGGCCTACATTGGCTCCCTAGTATACAGGATTTTATCCTCCAAGAGGATTGGCCCCCACATATAGCCTTTTCTTTCCCCTACTACCCAGTGCTCAGTCTCCAGTTTCTAACATCGGGTTCCCTGAACCCGGTCCCTGTTGTCCCCTATCACTCATGCCAATGCATCGTAGAACGAACAAGCACGACTAATGATAAGTGGTCGCCAGTTCACGCACATCACTCCATTCCATCGAAAAAAGGAAGGGAACGACCCAATGAACAAAAGATCTAGAGTTTGTCATTAATACTCTATAAAAGGAGCCCAAGACATGCCCTTGAGGTGATAAAATCCACATACTCCAGATATCACAAACACACACAAAAAGAGAGAGATACAATCAAATCTCAGGCTCGGCCCCCTCTAGCGCCACCAGGTGAGAGTCCACAGCCGCAAGCTCCACCTCCAAGGTAGACTAGAGCTGGGCATTGGCTACGGCTGTAGTCTCAGCCGCCTGCCACTCGGCTCGGACGCGCTTGACGACCGCCTGTTGCTCCTCCTAGGCCTTCCTCAAGGCCTCAGCCCGGCTCTCCACCTCCCTCAGCTGTGCGGCGCGCTCCTGAGATGCCAACGCACTCACCTCGGCATGACCCCTCTGCTCAGCTATGGCTGACACAAGCTGAGCCCGTCGCTCCTGCGCCTCTCGGATCACCGCTAGCCTCCGAGCCCTCTGCTCCTGAGCCTCGCAGAGTCGTAGGTACTTGGCCCCGATCCCAACCAACCCGGACATCCAGAGCTCGTGTGGGAAGCCGAGCGCGTGGTAACCCTGGGTGTACTCCCACAGCCGCTGCCTTAGATCCACTGGAGAAGGAAGAGGGTCGCTCTGCAAGTAGCCTCGCGCCCGCTGGAGCAGGGCGGCACCTGCACTCGCCTCCAGCAATGGCTCTGGCGGAGAAGCAGATGTAGGCCACTCAACCCCTAAACCCAAGGAGAGGTCTCCAGATGCGGCCAGCACTCCAGTGGAACCTGCATAGTTTCGACAAACACCAAAGGGGGTGAGTAATACACATAAGAGTTCCTTCGACATATAAGGTGAAAGACCTAAGAAAAAGGAAAGGCAAGCCGTGACTCCTTACCTGAAGCAAGTCCAGTAATCCCTGTGATGTCATCTGCCAGGGTCAGGGAGGGCAACCGCTCCTCCGCCTCAACAGCATCACCGGCCAGGGTCGGAGAGGGTAGTGACTCCTCCAACGTCCGGTCATCCCCAGCAAGCACGGATGGGACAGGGGGCTCCTCCTGCCCGCCCTCGTCAGGAGCCGACGCGTGCCCCTCTCCAGACTCTGATGCTGCGGGCAACCCAAGAACGTCAGCGCTCTGGCATATAGAGCTAATAAGCACCAAATGAGGATGGTAAGAACCATCACATACCTCCAGAAGTGGTCCCCGTCGGAACCTCCCTACTAGCAGAGACCCTGGAAGACAAAGAGCTCGAGCCTGAACTCTCCTCTATCTCCATCTCCAAGCTGCTGTCACCTGAAGAGCTTGACGAAGCCCCCGACAAACTCCCAGAGGTGGCTGAACCAGAAGCTCCTGCAAGCCAACAGAGCAGACGAGGTCACCATAAGACCCAGCTCCATACAAGGGCGGTTCTCCAACTAAGAGTTGCGAACAGAAAACTCACTGGCCGGAGCACTCCCCTCCGAAACCTTCTCGATGTCGATGATCTCCTCGTCGCCCTCAACTAGAGCCACTCCCATGGGCCCCTCTTCCACCACTTCAGCGCTGTCACGGGGTAGCTCACCCTCTTCTAGAGGTGAAGGAGCACATGTAAACAATGCCGATAGGATCTCAGCACTAGAAGACAATCAACATAAAGGGCTTAACAGAGATGACTAAGTCCCCAGCTACATACCTGAGGGTCCCATGTGTAGATCGTGATAAATCCACACATGTGGAACAAACCACTCATATGAGATATATAAAAGGATGGAGATGATAACAAAGACAAAAGAAAGCACGTGGTGCTATAAAGGAGAGTGATCGTCAGAGGGTTTACCTCAATAATAAAATAAATGATCGCGAATACCTGGTGATAAGTGGGATGCAGGATGAATTGTGAATTCCTTCCTCCTCCTTCTATCGGCCGACCGATGAAGGGGGTTTTCCTTATTGATTACCCTTGCAAAAAAAAGAACAAACAAGTAAAAAGATGGATCAGCCAAGAGTGAATGTAGTATCAATCCCAAATAGAAAATACGATGATGAAAGAGAACACAACATGCGCACCTTTTTTTTTTGGTTTTAAAAACCCCTAAAGAGTTAGGGAAAGGAGAAATATGATACTAATGCAAGAAAAGAAAACGGTGGATGATGACCGATGGAAAAGCACAAATAGATAAGCAAAAGACCCCTGTTGTCCCTGACGACAGTAGAGGGGAACCGAGGTTGATGCTGCTGGCAGGAAGAAGAGGAAGCAGACGGCTCTAAAAGATCGCACAGGAAGAAGATGAAGAGAGCCTCTGTAAACCCTGTACGTATCTATATGTATAACTTCTGACCTCGGTAACCTCTGTCAAGATCGACCAGAGCATGCTTATATAGGGTTTAGATCAAGATAACCACGGATTTGGGAAGATAAGAACGGGCAATGGTTATCAATGGCAAGGACTCCAGTTCCCTGATCGAGCAAGGTGACCAAAGAAGGCAGGGAACTATTCAGGAAAGACACACTCAAACAGGACACCGAAACATAAAACGCGACCTTCAGAAGGGCGTCAAATTTGAATTGACGACCTACCTTAAGATGTTACTCCATAACACGACCTGGTCAAGGGCGTCACTTCTTGGATTTAAATTTGGAAATAAAACTTTCTCTATTTGAAAATTATGAGAAAACGCCTGAGATAAAGGCGTTACTTGAAAACACGCCCTGAGGAAGGACGCCAATCAGTAATTAGAATTTATTTTGAAACCGGATAATACCAGGAATTGACGCCCTGACATTTGGTCGTCCTTTCTTTTGAACACGTCCTAGGTAAGGTCGCTTTTAAAATAACGCCCCTCTGCAGGTCGCGAATCACAAAAATGCAAGAACAAACCAAAAAAAAACACAAACATAGAAAAACTTCATATTATGAATGTATTGAAGTTCACTTTGGGGCATCAACATAGTGACATGAGATTTGATCAACATAGCGTCAATTTTGGCGTGTCTACAGCTGCCCCGCCTTGGCGTCTGCTTTGCAAGGGAATGAGATGAAAATGAAGCGAAAGTGCAACCAGCGGAATGAAGTGGAATGGACTGATAAGTAGACGCCAAGGTGTGATGTGACACGCCTCAGACACCAAGCATTAGAAATCTTTCCAAGATTCTGAGTGAAACAACTCCGAGTGATTCCAAGGAAACATCAATTTGCTGGATAAAAGAGATTAAACTAAGTAAATAAAATGTGCGCGCGGCACGATAAGGAGACACCTTTGGAGAGCGGTTACCAGTCAACGTGGACGTGCTACAACCAAGGTGGATTTGTAGAAAAATAAAGGGAATTGAGATGGAGACCCAGCAAAGTAACATTTTTAAGGAACCAGCCTGAGAGGCTTCAGAGAGAATAAAGTACTCAATTTGGAGTGGAATATCTCATGTCAACTCAATCAAGAACGAGTGACTTTCATTATTACCATAATATGAAGATTTTCATCATGAACCTCAAAGTCTTACATGATGCATGCTGGGCTAAAAAGAAAAAAATAAAACAAAAATTAAAATAGAAAATAATCAAGGATAATATTGCCAAGCCATCTAGATTTGGTCAAGAATCCAGATCTCCGAGCTGACACTAAGCCGAAGCTCGTTTGTCCGCGCATCATCTCAGAAAGTGGAACCATCGTCCCAAACCTTGGATGACTCAACGGCCTATCCGTGTGATCAAGACTCTCCTGGAATTATCACCATTTTTTGATGAAGGGGAACTCAAATTCCAGGTTCATCAGAACCACAAGGTCCTTGATATATTATAATAGCGTAGATACCATATAGTAACAATGCTTACAGGAACGAAATACAAGAACAACATGATGCTACTCCAACAGTGATCCGGGCATCTCGAAACCTGCAATCCTCTGCACTTGAAAGTTCATTAGCCCTCCCACGACTTCAATATGAATAACCCTCAATTCAAAGCATGACATGATCATAAGTGCTAAATTAAAAACAATTCTAAAAAATAATAGCACTTAAGTTCATCGAAGCATGTAGGGAAGCAAATTCATAAGCTCACAAATTCACGCCTGGATAGAACGGCGTCAAAAACATGAAAGGCGCCTGACATGAGGGCGTAAAAAGAAGAAACACGCCCCTCCAATTGGCGTGACATGCATCGAGAGTCCAGGAAGAAGATGACCCTGGAAAGGGCGCTACATAAAACACGACCTCCGTCAGGTCGTCAATTCAGAAATCGACTCCCCAACAGAAGGCGTTAATTAACATGCTTCCGTTTCCAACGCGAAAGCTAAACCCAGTCCTAATAGCAACCAATCTCGCAACTCCGAACAGCCCTAAGACCCTTTGGACTTCTATAAAAGGAGGACACTTCCTCTGATCAACCAACGCAACCTCTAAAAGTTTCTATTCTCTGCTTCTTCTGTCCGTGTTCTTCTTCTCGCAGGGACTGCAACCGCCCGAGCCCTTCCTGCAAACCAAAGATGGAGAGGGCGTTTAAGAGGTCCAAAACTTCTACCCCTCGACTAACTGAGATCAACGGTCACATAAGCAGTAGAATCTCCATGAACTAGGTAAAATATTATTTCTTTTGTTCTTCTCTTTTCTTATCTCCACTGAACTACTTATGTCGCTCATGCATTCTCCTTCTTTTCTTTCTTCCACAGGATTATCCAAATGTCCCAGGAGCTAGGAGATTTACAAAAATTAAGTGCTGCCACTTATCCTCTCCAAGTTTTCTTCAGATATGAGGGTGTACTTAGCAAGATGGCACCTTCTTGGTCTAGTTACCCATGCCAAACACTATGATCAAATCCACTTAGATTGGGCTGCCATAGGAGCTCTAATTGAAATATGGCACCCTTCCACTCATATATTCCTCTTCTCAACCTTTGAAGCCACCATCCTATTAGAAGAATTAGAGATGATCTTAGGTTTAAAGAGAATGAGGCAAGGGGATGAAGAGAAGATGGCCATCATGCCAAAACCAATTTCCTCACATGAACTATTAACCACATTGATACCTAGCCCAAACTTAGTGAACCAAATCAAGGTCACTAAAGGAATTAATCTTCTAAAGCTTGCCTCATGGGTGTACAAGAGAGCAGATCAAGCCAAAGAAGATGAGGAGATAGAACGGATAGCAAAGGCCTTCGTGGTATGCTTGGCCGGAGCACTCTTCTTCCCATCCACGGAGGATTTCCTAGAGGAGGCCCAATTGAGCGCAATAGTGAGCTTATGGGAAGGTGAGAGAGTTGGACCGGCTATCCTAGCTTATCTCTATAGCGGGCTTACCTCGGCGGCAATGGGAAGACCCATCTACGGATGCATGCTAGCTCTCTCTAGTTGGGTAGACCTTCACTTCAAATTTGATCCATGTGATGAAGCCCAACAATCCTCAAAAATCTTCTCAAAAAGCCCATTCTTTTACATGACCGGCTCATTAGGAATAAGCAATAGGGTGATGAACTGAATTCCTCAAATCAAGAAGAGGGTGGAATGGCGAGAACACCTCAAGGTGATGCCAAAGAATCTCTTTACTTGCGCCTCGGGAATACTCAAACTTCAAGAGCTCCGTGCAAGGTTTTCTCCCGGGACGGACCTTCGACTCATAGGCGCTTCAGAATTCGTTCTGTATAACTCATATCGGTGCCTTCCTCAACTCAGGCTTCCACGGCAAGTATTCGAAGATCCATCTCATCTCCCTCCGATCAAGATACGGGATCTCGACAGCAACGAAGATGGAGAAGAGTGCACAACTATCCAAGCTCTGTGGAAAATCAATAAGATTCACCATCCTGTGGAAAACTTAGAAGAAGACAGAGATCAGTGGAAGTATTATGTAATAGCTTTAAGAAGCTTGAGGCCCAAAATGGCTCATTGAAGCAATGTAATCACTTTTCCAATAAATCAATGATAATATCCTGATTGAGCCATAACACAATGTTTCTGATCCATTCTTTTAACAGCCTGCGGTTCTGTTGCAAATAACGACTTAGCCCATGTCGTTAATTCCATAAACGACGCCTCTGCATACGTCGTCTTCAATGATTGATCTCTCATAATTGACGCCTTCACCTATGGGCGTTAACTGAATAACGTCTTAAGATAAGGCGTTAATACAATTTATATTCCAAAAGGTATTCGTTGAAATTCCAAAAGTAACGCCTTCAGAAAAGCCACGTTTCATATAAATAACGCCTCAATCATAGGCGTTACTTAAATACAGTAATGATTATTCCCATCACATCAATAAATCGCCCTTAAATACGTCTGACGACGGTTATCATTCCCCATGCAAAGACAAATAACGCCTTAAGCAATGTCGTCAATTATCAAGAAACGCTCAAGTTTCAGTCGTTAAATCCATAAGACACGGCCTTCCTTAAGTCGTTAATTCTTTTTCACCGTTCGACTTAACTTTCCCTCCTTTCTTCTTCTTCCTTTGTCCTCTTTCCCTCCTTCTCCCCTTCTTCTGCAACCCTAACCGTAACCCTCCCATCTCTCTCATTCTCTCTCTACCTCTCTCCCCTCTCCACACCCTAGCCCTAGCCCTAAGCAATGGCCGGCGGTGGACAAAAAAGACAAAGGGTCTCGGCCCCGGAGGTGGTGGATTTGGACGGCGAGCCCGCCCACGCCGGTGAAGAACATGCCGTGGAGAACACCCCAATGGCGGCCGAGGAAGAACACGGCGAAATACGAGAAGAAGATGTCGGGAGAGCAGCAGACGAGGGAGATGAGGATGATGCCGGTGGCGAAGAAGAAGGAGAAGAAGGCGAAGGCAGTGAGGAAGAAGGTGGTGAAGAAGGAGAAGGAGGAGAGGAAGAGCCACCGCCCACGGTGGCGGCCGCTCCTCGTGCCGGCCAACTACGGCGACCCAGGCAACCACGACCTCAGCCACAAGGACCAAAGCACAAGAAGGTAGGCCCCCAACCCTATTTCTATTTTTTCTATGTTTTATTTCCATTTTTTTATGTAATTTCCATAGCCCTCGGGGTATAACCCCTGCAACTCAGAGAAAAGACGCCCCCCGTAGGGGCGTGACTTGGAAATGAAACGCCTAACCCAAGGGCGTTAATTCAATTAGTTTTCTGAAAAATAATTAACCCCAATAAAACACGCCCTGCAGCATGTTGCCCATTTAAATTCATCATTTTTCATATCATGCTGTTAATTTCCATTAATTTCCATGCTTTAATTATTTTTCCATGAATTATTCGCATGCTGTTATTTTTATTTCATTTTCTGAAAATCCTGAAAACAACGCCCCCCACCAGGGCGTTAATTCAATGAACGACGACCAAACCAGAGGACGTCAAATCATTAATTTCAAAAATTATTATGAGGCCCCAAAACTCCCATTTGAAAACAACGTCCCACACAGGGGCGTGACTTAAGCAGAAGACGACCCTGGGATGGGCGTCTCCTGAAAAATCTTTAAGAATTAGAAATTAACCACCAAACCACGCCCAATACGGAGGTGTTTCTTAGATAAACAGCGACCTAGGGTAGGGTGTAAATTCAAAGCACACTTAAGAACCACGCCCCTCCCAGGGGCGCTAATTCAACAAACCACGACCCAGGGGTGGTCGCTAATTAAAATCAAACATCAACATAACCCAGGGCAATCAAAATGAGATTCAGCATGAATAATCAAAATAATTAAGCGAAAATTCTTTTCTTTATGCATGCAGGGGTTGATGAGGACGCGCATCTCCTGGGTCATGGTCCGGGCAGCATACTACGGCCTCCCTGAGTTTTAGAGAGCCAGGGTAGACGCCATGGGGTTCGGGGCCTTCCTATCCATAGAGCCAGTTAGACCAGACCTACCACTTATCCAGGTTCTACGGGAGAGATGGGACAGGACTAGCCGGGCATTCCTGATGCCCTGGGGGCATATGGTTCCTACCCTAGAGGATGTAGCTAGGATCACCGGGTTGAGGGTAGATGGTGAGGCTGTGAGTGGGATCACCTACCCTGACTACACTGAGTTCGCCCAGAGACTGCTAGGGCTAGAGATGGTTTACGAGACACCTAGCGAGTGTAGGACTATCTTTCGCACCGACCTGACTACGGTGATGGGCTTAGGGGATGCTAGGCATAGGTCCGGGGAGACCCTAGAGCAGTTCTCATAGAGGTTGATAGACGGGGCTAGGGCGGTCTACTGCCAGGACCCAGCTGACAGGGAGAGAGCAGACCGGGACTTGAGGAGATTTCTACTGTTGCTACTGGGGAGGCTATTACTGGGGACAAAGGGCGACATCATCAACTGCCGATTCCTGGGGATACTCGAGGACTTAGAGGCAGTTGGCAGCTACGCCTGGGGAGCAGCACTGCTGGCGCATCTGATGGCTGACCTGTCCACAGGGACAGGGCGAGAGACGACCGTCAGTGGCTTCTCACCTTTTCTTCAGGTATGCATTTTTCTCTTTTTCTTTTCTTTTCTTTTTATTTTATTATGCATGTGAATGCCTCACTAATGCAGTGCATGGATGCAGGTTTGGAGCCACCGATACATGCCGATGGGGCGCGCCGACCCACGGCCCGGAGGTGAGGGAGCTTTCCCTCTAGCGCGGCCCTGGCTGCCGGTGGTTTTCGGGGCCCCACTAGGCTACGAGTTGTGGGTTCTACGGAGAGAGTTCCGCGACTTCCCTCCCTCGCTGGTATGATAAATGTTATGCATCTTTCTTTTGCATTTATTTGAATTTATTATGATGATGATGAAATGATGATGATATGTATGTTTATGAATGCAGGTGCGATGGAGACCCTATGAGGGGATGACAGACGAGGGCCAGCCGTGGGTTGTAGCGGGGTGACCTCACTTTGAGCATGAGCTGTGGGTTCACTGCTTGAGCGAGATCGAGCCGTTACGGCTTAGGTTGGTGATGAGGACCCTGGGCCTGCACCAAGAGTGGATTGAGGTAGGGGAGCCACGTGGCATCGGGAAGAAGACACGCGGTCGTACAAAGGCGACCGACTGGAGGGTACGGTTTGAGGAGTAGTACGCCGACTGGCGGCGAGGTGGGATCCGTGTCACCTCCCACGCGACCGACAGCTCCGAGTACCTCCGACGCTACTGGGAGGTTTACGTCGGACGACCTCAGATGAGGGTCTTAGGGGTATGTATGAATGCAATTATTTCTAAATGTAAATTCTTATGTATCTTTATCATGCAACTAATATGCAATGGATGCAGGACGCGCGTGACATCGCGGCGATGGATGCACAGGCCCATCTACACAGCCTGGAGGACCAGCTAGCCGCCACGCGGGCAGACCTAGAGACCCTGGTGAGCGTTTAAATTATTTCTATATGCAAATGTATTTTTGTTGAATTATTGATGATTAGCCACTGACGATTTCAATAAATGCAGCGTGCCCAGCAAGGAGCCGTTAGGAGGGATACGGGAGAGGCCTCCAGCTCGCGGGGGCCCAGTGCAGAGGTGACCGCACTAGCAAAGCAGCTAGCTGGAGCGGTCACACGGGCTGAGGCGGCAGAGCGCGACCTTGCCTCCTGGGTAAATTCAAAACTCAAACTTCATTCAATTATTGATTATATAATTATGCACTGATAAAATTCATTTTTCATACTGAGGAGCTTCGAGCCGCTCTTGCTTGCGTCTGCGAGGGACAGCAGGCGATGACTGCCCAGGTGAGTGATTTACTTTTCGTCACGTATTGCTTATTTCATGAATTTGAACTGTGGAACTGATGATTTGTTTACCTGTTTGTAGACCAGACAGTTACAGGCGGCACGTACCCAGGCTGCCCTGGCCGGGACGGAGCTGGCGATCCGCGAGCAGTGGATTACAGAGCTGGAGCGGACCGTGAGGCGACGGGAGGAGTTGCCTCAGGACGTAGAGGAGCTGCGGGTGGCCCTTGAGCTGGAGCGATGAGAGCGTGCTCGAGAGCGGCAAGAGCACCTGGCGGACCGTGCCCGTCACCACGAGCTACAGCAGTCAGAGCATGCCCGGTACCAGGAGCTACAGCAGTCAGAGCGTGCCCGGTACCAAGAGCTGGTGGTAGCACACGAGCGCGAGCTGGCAGACTCGAGGACGCAGCTGGTCCTTGTTCAGGAGCGGCTACGAGTTGCTGAGGAGCGTCTCCAGCGAGGGCGTGAGCGAGCTCGTGCTGCGGGGTACTCCTTCACTAGCTCCACCTTTGTGGCGGGTTCCTCTCTTCGAGAGAGGAGCGAGGCTGGGGGCCAGGCTCGAGTTCCAGCTTCTTCTCGGGGGCCCATGCCCCCTCCACTAGTGCCTCCTCGGGACGGCGAGGATGAGGTAGAGAGTAGGAGAGAGGAGGGTGGAGGCGAGAGCTGAGAGACTTACTTGTACTCCTCCACCCTCACACTTGTACTCAGATATTCATGATGTATATATATATATGAGATTGTCATTTTTGTTACCTGAGCACTTGTGTGTTTATATACTTTTCTCTTTCCACATTCTTCATTTTTGCTTCGCTTTACCCTGCTCCTGCAACTGTAATCCACACTGGACAAACATGTTAATTCATCTGTTCGACTTGGCCCCTTGCTCAATAAGCAAGGGGTATCAATATTTTGACCTTAATGACGGGTCAAGGGGCCAAGCCTTTAATCAAATAAGGTAAATGAAATAACTGATAACGGGGAGATGCAACATGCAAACACGCATATGCAAACCATAAATAAAGATGCCCATGCAGAAATGCAAGCATACTTGGAGAATGTATTTTTTCTTTTCACTCATTTATATTTTTTTTTGTTATTTTTTTCTGAAAAACGCGCCTTAGAATAGGTCGTGATTCACATAAAAGATGCCCTAGAAGACGGCGTGAATTTGAAAAGTGAATTTGATTTTTGAGAAAGTAACGACATGCGCAGGGACGTTATTTGGAAAGAGACGACCTAAACAAAGACGTTAATTCTATACAAAGCGCCTTTATCGAAGGCGTTAATTAACTTGAACGCGCCTTAGCCAAAGACGTTAATTGAATTATTCTGCAAAACTGGGTTGACAAGGCTATCAAGACCATGGGTCCTACACGGTCACCATCTAAAATTCATTAACCTTTCTTGAGTAATTAAAAGTGAGTCGACGTGATCATAGTTGTCTTGTATTCGAAATTTCGTACAGTGCAATTTCCTAAGTCCGTCTTGACCATCCTGCCAGTTCGTGACTTACTACATAGAAAGGATGGAAGAAAATATAAGGGAAACCCATAAGGGATTCTGAGATGCTCGAGGTAAAGTTACCTCCCCTACCCTATGCCTGTTGGGGTTCGGTCTTTCGCGTAGGGAAATTTTGTTGCCTTTTTGCCTCTTTTGTATTGCACGGATACGCCCAAGGTTTTCCTTGCGGGGACTTTACCCTCTTGACATGCTTTTCTTTTCATCATTTGACTTTCACTTTGAAATTGACCTGCATTGATGAACAACCTAATTGTACTTGGGCTTTTGTGGCATTTGCTCCCTTTTGGGCCCTGACTTCCACCTACTAGGGCGGCGGATAGGCTTGGCGGGTCTACCCCGAGGTCTCCCTTCCTCCCTTATGGGCCGAAGAAGAAAAGAACGGGTATTATCTTTCACCTTTAGTCAGGTTTTGACTTCCCATCGGATTTTGCACTGCTTGAGTTCAAGAATAAAGCGTGTAGTGTGTGCGGGTGTCGACCCAATTTTAGGTTAACAAGACTGATGAATGAATTCTGAATTTTGACCTTTCGGACCTTGATCCTTCGTGTGCCATGGCACCAATTTTGAAAGCTTTTCATCATTTTTTTTTGATTTTTTTTTATTTTGATTTTGGAGAATTTCTATTTTTTATTTGCTTTTTGGAATTTCTATTTTTTTGTTTTTTTGGAGATATTCCACTTTGTTTTGGATTTTTGAGTCAATTTTCATTTTTTTTTGATTTTAAAAATATTCTATATATATATATTTTGAATTTTTGAATCAAGGGTAGTATTTCTTAAGATACAAACCATTCCAAGGGTGAGTTAGCTCTTCTCCTTCAGCATTAATCAGTTTATAAGCATTGCCAGAAAAAACGTCTTTTATAACAAACGGTCCTTCCCAATTGGGTTGGAGTTTTGAGCGAGGCCCACCGGGTTTTACAAAAATTGTTTTAATTACCATCTCACCGATTTTGAATTTTCTCTCAATCACTTTCTTTTGATAAAAACGTGAGAGCCTGTTTTGATAAATGCGCGCATGCTCAGGGGCGACCAAACGCTTCTCATCTAGGAGTTCCAATTGAGCAAGGAGTGAATCACGACGCTCATCAATAGAGAGTTCCTTGTCAAATTGTACTCTCAGAGAGGGAATGAGAATCTCATAAGGGACTACCGCCTCCATTCCATAAGTAAGGGCGAAAGGGGTTTGCCCAGTGGGGGTACGAATAGAAGTACGATAGGCCCAGAGAGCTTCAACTAGCTTGTCTGGCCAATCCGAAAATTTATTAGCCTCACACGTCTTTTTGACAATTTTTATCAAAGTTTTATTAGTGGCCTCTGCTTGGCCATTGCCCTGCGGATAATAGGGAGAAGAATGATGCAATGCAATGTTATACCTGCTGCAGAGATCCTTGAGCTCTTGAGAGATAAATTGAGGTCCATTGTCGGTGACGATGGTGCTTGGAATGCCGAACCTCGTGATGATGTTCTTCATTATGAACTTGCAGACAGTTGATGCTTTAATCTCCACGTAAGCTTCTGCTTCCGCCCACTTGGTGAAGTATTCCGTTGCTGTCAGGATGAACGACTTTTGTTTCGTGAGGAGGTTCGAGTCACCAAGAGGTCCAATGATATCAAAAGCCCACATGGAGAAAGGCCATGGGGAGGACATAGGATGGAGTGAAGAAGCAGGAGAATGAATTTTATCGGCGTGCAGTTGGCACTTAACACACCTTCGAACATAGATATAGAGTGGGCCAATAGAAACCTAGCCTAAGGATCTTCTTAGCTAGCATCTGGCTGTTCACATGACCACCACACACCCCAGAATGCGCCTCTTCCACAACTTTCCATGATTCATCATCGTCGAGGCATCTTAATAACACACCTGTAAGCCCTCTTCTACAGAGCACACCTCCAACCAAGACATAACGCTGAGCCACTCTTCTGATTGCTTTCTTTTCTTCCACAGTGGCTTCTTCGGTATAGGACTGATTATTGCAATATCTGGCAATCTCATAATACCAAGGTTTTTCTTCGTCAGCCAGCTCTTCTTGCCAATCTAATAACATGACCTCTTTACCTTTAAGAGCTTCCCTCTGCTTGACCTTTTCGAGCACTTGATCCCTAATATCGAGGAATGCACGATCCTTAATAGCTGGAGTGCCGCGCTGATGAATCAGAGGAACATGAAAATCACGCTCAGGAGGGAAGACTAAAGCAGAAGCTAAAGAGGCAAGGGCGTCAGCCAAGATGTTCTGGCTACGAGGGACATGGACGAAAATCAATTTGGTGAAGAGTTTGGCATAAGCTGAAGCAAGTTCCTGGTAGGGTTTGAGCTTGGGATTGATAGTGCGGCACTTGACGAGCACCTGGCGTAGAATAAGCTGACTATCACCAACAATCCTCAAATGGGTGACACCATATTGATGAGCGGTTTGAAGACCAGCCAAAAGAGCTTCATACTCAGCTATATTATTGGTGACAGGGAAAGTGAGCCGAGCAGCAAATGGGATGGTGACCCCTTCTGGTGTTAAAAGAACCATGCCGATCCCTCTTCCCTGGGAATTTAGAGCTCCATCAAAATGTAACGTCCACATAGAATCGTGGGGTCGATTAATGGATATCAGTTCTTCATCTGGAAACTCTGAATTGACAGGATCAAATCGAGGCAGAGGGTGATGAGCAAGGTGTTCGGCAATGGCGTAGCCTTTGATAGCTTTCTGTTGAATGTAAGTGATGTCAAATTGAGAGAAGAAGCTTTGCCAGCGTGCTAATCGATCAGTGAGGATAGATTTTTCAAGAAGGAATTTGATCAGATTCATGCGTGCAATGAGGTGAACCTCGTGAGCTAAGAAATAGTGTTTTAATTTCTGGACTACCCAAACCAAAGCAGCACAAGTCTTCTCCATGGCTGAGTACCTCTGCTCACAGGGGTTAAGAAGTTTAGACAAATAGTATGCTGCCCTCTCCTTACCTTCTTCATCCACTTGAGCTAAGACAGCACCTACAGAGTCATCTAGGACTGAGACATAGAGAATGAGTGGTTTGCCTGGAATTGGGGGCCTTAGGATAGGAGGATTGGCCAAATAATCCTTCAATCCGTCAAAGGCTGCATGACACTTCTCGTCCCAATCAAATTTGACTCCCGGCTTAGTAAGCTCGTAAAACGGCCTACACCTTTGTGAGTGCTGAGAGACGAAGCGGCGAATAAATTGCAACCTCCTGATTAATCCTCGAACTTCCTTCAGATTCTTGGGAGGGGGCATATCTCTAATGGCCTTCGCCTTGTTGGGATCAACTTCAATTCCCCTCTTGCTAACAATGAAACCAAGCAACTTCCCTGATGAAACGCCAAATACGCACTTCTTGGGGTTCATTTTCAATTGATACTCTCGTGATCTCTGCAAGACCTTAGCTAGAACCCCAGGATGCTCAATCCTTGTCCTTGATTTCACTACCAGCTCATCCACATATACCTCAATATAAATATGAATCATGTCATGAAAAATCGCCATCATAGCCCTCTGGTAGGTGGCTCCGGCATTCTTGAGTCCAAAAGGCATGACCACATAACAGTATGTGCCCCATGGTGTAGTGAAGGATGTTTTCTCTTGATCTTCCTCGGCTAGGCGAATCTGATTGTAGCCTGAAAAGTCATCCATGAAAGAGAGAGTCTCAAATCCTGCCGTATTATCGATCAGAACATCAATATGAGGTAGGGGGAAGTCATCTTTAGGACACGCACGGTTGAGGTCCCGAAAATCTATGCAAATCCGAACCTTTCCATCTTTCTTCATGACCGGGACGATGTTAGCCACCCAGTTAGGATAGAGGACAACTCTGACAAATCTAGCCTTATGGAGATTGTCGACCTCTTCTTTCATTTTCAAAGCCATGTTAGGGTGGAAACGCCTCAACCGTTGCTTGACCGGGACAGACCATGGCTTAAGTGTAAGCCGATGTTCAACGAGCGCAGGCTCTAATCCAGGCATATCCTCATAACTCCACGCAAACGCGTCCTTGTATTCTTGAAGTACCAAAATAAGCGCCTCCTCTTCGGAGGGCGGCAAATTCTGGCTGATGAGGACAATCCTAGGGTCTTCCTCGGTACCCAAATTAATTTCTTTGGTAGGCTCTTCTACTGAGGCTGATGATTCGTCGAATCTTCTCATGCCGCTAGCAAAGGCATCAGCCTCGTCCTCATATTCTTCATAACTTTCATCCCCTTCTTCAATAGGGTCTTCATCATTCATGATTTCATAGACACCCAAACCCTCATAAGAAACAACAGTATCCTCATATTCCAATTCTGGCAGGATAATCGGATCCTCTACAAATTCCGAGATGACTAAACAAGCACGACATCTGATAGCTAACTCAAACAAAAATCTACGGGGAATCTGCTTACCCTTGGGTTTCTTATGTGAAGCTACCCCACGAATTTTATTAGAAGAAGAAGAAGGGGAGGAGCAACTAGCTTTATTAGATGAAGAAGGAGGTGAGAAAGCGGCTACAGGAGGTGATACAGAAGAAGACCGCTCACCAGAGGGGGAGAAGAGATTTATCAAGGAATCCGGGAAGAGTGGCCCCTGGGTTGGGGCGCACTCGGGAAGGAGATAAGAGGTTTCCTCAAAAGTGATGGAGGATTGGAGAGTTGGAATTTTGGCATTATTTTCATTTTTATTTTTATCTTCATTTTTATTCTCTTTTTCTAGAAGAAAGCAATGCGAGGGGAGAATAGCAGGAGGAGTGGAGATTGCAAGATTGGAGAAAGATTGAATCGGTGGTGGCCCACGTGGGGGTGCAATGGAGAGTTTAGAAAATCGCTCGGGGAGCGAGGGAGGAATCGGCAGAGAAACTTGGATTGAATTTGGAGACAAATTGATCGTAATCGGTGGCGGTCTTGGCACGCGGCTAAACCAATGAGAATATAGAGAAGCAAGAACAGATGGATGCATGGAAGTGAGAGAAAAGAGGCCGGCCCACAGCCTGTCCACAGTGAAACCTTCCTCAAACGGAATATCTGGCTCTCCAGTATCAGTGTAGTCACTCAGCAACTGCCTCTTGTCTGTAATCACAGCAGGTTTTTCAATTAATTCATGAATAAGTGGTGGCCATTCCGGATCTGTCGGCATAAAGAGGCGGCTCAAGGAAATAGTAATGTCTTGCATATCGAACCACCTGTACCAGTCACATTCTGGATCATCCATTTTCCTTCTCTTGTCAGGCCTTAAGGATTCCAGGGTATTATATGTGGCTAGCGAGGCAATATGACGAGCAAACTGTCTAGCATGAACATCCTGATAGTCTAGTATGGAAGTGATTATTGTAGTTTGCTCATCATTCTGAAAGCCACCCGTGACAAAATGTGTCTGCAATGTCCAGGTAAGCGGCTGGCGATCTGTCTTCAATGTAGATGTCATAACTGCCCACGGTTCATCTTCATTTTTGCTTGGCCCTTTGTAGCCCAAACCACCTCTTGCAATCAATTTCTGAGGCTTTAAAGGCCTAGTCCTGCCTTGACAATTGGCACCCAGACCTTTGCCATTTTGATACCCCATTTTTATTAAAATGTTCCAGCCATGGGTGTTCATCACCGTTTTCTTCTTCTTCCCCTTGGAAGGCAGGGGTGTCATGGCCACTGTTGTGATAGTCTCGGATGGCATCGACTGTGGGCGAGGGACGTCCAATACAGATAACAATGGCTTATTGGCAGGTCAAATAGAAGGAACTGATGAAGCCAAGTGGATGTCCTCCTCTGGCAGAATCGGCATACTGGTAACCTTGACAATGCGGCCCTTGTGTGGAAACTTGAGGCATTGATGATTTGTGGAGGGCACTGCATCAAGCTGCTGGATGTAGGGACGGCCAAGAATGCCATTAAATGTTGGATCCATGTCCAAAATATGAAAATCAGCTGTGATTGTTGCTGGACCCAAACTTACTTTTAAAGTAATCATGCCTAGAGGAGGCTTCTTCGTGTTATCATATGCAGTGACCGTTATGGTGGACGGCCGAATCAGATTCTCGGGAATGCCGCACAACTTCAAAGTGCTCGGCGGCAAGACATTGATGGATGCCCCAGTGTCCACCAAACATTGTCGTACCGCCACCTTATTGATATCAACTGTGATGCATAGGGCATATTTTCTTGCTGAGATTGGTGCCAGCTCATGCTCATAAAAAGTGATTGTTGGTTGACTGCCAGTAGGTGTTAAGACTGCGGTTATCTGCTCGACCGGAAGGTCCTCATTGACCATGACTTTCTGCAAATATTCCTTTAGAGCCATCTGATGAGTGGTCGACCTCTTGATCAGTTCTAGAATTGAAATTCTTGCCGGAGTCCGGTCCAAATGCTTTAACAAGTCATATTCTGTGCCTGGTATGGACTCCTGTTCTTGTTCCTATTCTTGCGGCCCCTGCGCGGGCTCTAACCCTCTCTATGGAAAAATGAGGTGGAACATCCGTCCACTGCGGAGCGGCGCCACGCCTTGACGCGCCTCTGTCGGGGCAAGTGTGAGAGGAGGGTTAGAAGAAGAAGAGGGTGTGTTAGTGTTGATAAGCGGTGGAGGAGTGTTTGAAGAAGTAGCCCCCACAGGGGGTGTTGATGAAGAGTTCAATAAAGATGCCCCCGTAGGAGGCGTAGGAGTAGAAAGGGATACCCGAATGCGGGGGGAATTGGTGGGTGGAACGAGGAGAGATCTGGGCATAAAAGGTGCGGGAGCCGATGGTGGAGGGATCCTTGCCGGTGGAGGAGTAGTGGTGGCGGGTGCAACGGGCGTTGGCGACGGGCGGTTAAGGAGTGGCCTAGACGGCAGTGGTGAAGGGTTGATGGTGGATGGGGTTTGTTGTGGTGTAGGCTGTGGAGGTGGTAAGCGGGTAAGAAGGGGGCGAACCGGCAAGGTTGGAGAATAGGTGGGGGTAGGTGGATTAACGGGGCACAGAAGGGATCGGCTCAATTGGGGGGTAGAAGAAGAAGAAAGGGTGCACAAGAGGCGCGGAGGTTGATTTTGATTGTGATTAAATGCCCCGACAGAGGCGTTTTCTTCATGCCATCCCTGCCCTCTCTCCACCTCAGGGAGAGACGTGACAGGGTTTACATGCTGGTTTGGCGAGTGCTCCGGCAGTGGATTGTGGATGATCCCCATATCCTGCTGAGGCGTTGGAGCTTGTTGTTGCTGCTGTGGAGCTGGTTGCTGTGGCTGCTGAGCCTGTTGCTGCCGAGGAGGCCTTCTTTCTTTCATGGTGGCAATAAACTGCCTCATCTCATCCCAGTTGATGCCGCCCTGGTCATTTAGATCATAAATATAATCTCTGAAGTGAAAGCAACGATCAAGGTTGTGACCAGGTGCGCGATGGAAAGCACAGTACCGGGATGTGTCAACATTAGCGGGCCATGCTGTCCTTTCCCTTGGTAATACGAGCAAGTTGGCGGCCATTAAGGCATTGAAAATGTCCGGGAGACTTTCTGGTAGTGGAGGGTAGTGGTCCCTTTTGGGGCCAAGTGGTGGTCTCCGTTGTTGTTGTTGGCCATAGTTGGTAGGTGGTGGTACCTGGTGGTACTGTTGCAGAGGTGGAGGGTCAGCGCGGGGCGCTTGGTTTTGCGGTGGAGCAAAGGAATGTTGGTGTGCGAATTGGTGTTGTGGAGTGGAGTTGAAATGGGGGTTTTATGGTGGATGTGGGTTAGGCCGTGGGTTAGATTGATGGTGGGGATGGCCAACTACGCCAACCTGCTCGTTTGCAATGGTGCCCTCAGTCGTGGGCCCGCTGTTGTTGACATTTGTACTCTTCTTAAATAGCCGTGGCTTCGGCTCAAACATGCTCATGATGGGCGAATCCTTCATCTGTGTTTGGATATAACGAGCTCTTTCATAGAGCTCCTCCATGGTTGTTAATCGGTTCATGGCCAAGATATGCCGGAACTAAGGAGTTGCATTGGAAATTATCATCTTAACTTGTTCTTGTTCCGACAGTGTATCTTTCAATTTCTCGGCCATTAACCGCCATCTATCAGCAAATATGATGAAGTCTTCCTCGGGCTTCATTTTCTCTGCAACCAAATCTGTAACTGATGGGGAGGGTCCAACCCGGTCCCTATACTTCTGCAAGAATTTCTTCTGAACCACATCGAAATCACTAGCATCTGCCGGATCCAAGGAATAGAACCATTCGAGGGCTGGCCCCTCTAAAGATCTTCTAAACAAGTAAGCCAATGAGGCTTTGTTGCCCTGCCAAAAGGACGTTTCATACATAAAATCCTTCAGATGGATAAAAGGATTACCAGTTCCATTGTATCGCCGAAAGTTCGGCATCTCAGAAGTTGTTAAATGAAAAACTGGCAATGTAGGAAGAGAGATCTCCGGGGCATTCTTGGCAGTAGTAACTTTGTTGAGTTTTTCTTCCATGATAGCCAATTTCTGAAGGAGCAAAGCATTAGTGTCTGACTCGACCGGGGCCGAATTTGGAATGAAGGTGTTTGGCATAGGCGTCCTTAGAATTTGGGGAGGTTAAAAGAATTGGGGCCTAGCCGCTGAGTAGCTCGCCTGTTGGGCCGGCATGGCCGCACCAGGTGTCGGTGGACAAGAGGGGGGTTTGTGCAAGACCGCTTGGTCATTAGTGAGGTGATGGCCACTCTCGGCCGGAGGGGGATTGGAGGATGAAGAAGGAACGGACTTCCCTTTCAAAGCGGCCTGAACTGCCTGCCGCTGAGAGTCATCTAATTGAGATAGGGCATTAATTAAATCCGTGACATTGAAGGATGGGGAAGGGTTCCCCGAAGTGTTGGAGGGTAAAGTCTGAGAAGAGGGCACAACCTCTTGAGGAGTGGTATCAACCACATGAACCTGAGGGTAATGAGACTGAGGAGGAGGGTAATTTCCCTCATGATAAATGGAATCTTGGAGGGGGATTTCATATTGACCAAAAACATTCTCATCCTCATCATCATAAGAATACCCGTAGCCTGCCATGTTGATGATTTTACCTGAACGGAGTTTCATGTTTAAGAAGGGAGAAAGCTTTATAAAAGGGGTTATGACACAAAAGCACTCGATCCAAGCAAACTTTAATCAAATCAACCCAACCAAATTTATGCAATCAAGTTGAGATGGACGTAAGATTTTAATGTTATACTTGAGATTAGAGTGGATTGATTGTAGAGTAATTCCCTCTTTTGCAAAGTGAAACCTAATTTGGATCCAAGTGTGACTTCCGGGTCAACTAGGTTCTTTCTCTCTCTTCACCAACGATGGGTTCTCTATACTCCGGGTACTTCAAGGGTACAACCAGCCCGGCGTCCGTGAGGGAATCCACGGGTGCGGGGACTTACGGAGGTCTTGGAAAAGGGATTTTCGGTCCAAAGAGACGGAATGCTCAATGGAGGGTTGTCCCGATTCCAAGAGAGGTGTGTGGAATCCTAGTGTAGAGAGAGGAGGTCTCTCAACCAAATGCCACAAGATGCAAGCCAAGATATGAAGATCACACCAATATAGCCAAATAATTAATATAAGAATCAATGCAGCATGAATGAGCAAAGACAGCAGGGTTCTGTAAAATCACAGGAAAGAGACGACCTAGCCACGGTCGCTATCAACAAAAAAGACGACAGTGAGACTGTCGTGAATCCCTGGGGATCCCACAGGCAATGGAGAAAACGCGCCTTGGTGTGAGGCGCTATATGTGAAAAGGACGCCTTCGGCAGAGGGCATCAAATCTGGAAACGCGCCTTGATGTGGAGCGCTAGGCAACAAAGAGACGCCCTGGGGCAGGGCGTGAATCCACAAACAGCGTAATAAAAGCAGGGGATATGATGAAGCACACCTTATCAGAAGACGTTAAACATAAATCAGACGCCCTAGATGAAGGTGTTAAATTAAAACGCGCCTCTGGGTGAGGCGTTAATTCAGATCACAAACTGGCTGATCCCGGGAGTGTGCAGTGTGCACGGTGGAGGGTGCCCGTGGGGCACAAAGGAGGGGTACCGTGGGTACCGAGGGGAAAGGGCACACGTGGGTGCCGAAGGGGAAAGGGCACACGTGGGTGCCAATAGGAAAGGGCACACGTGGGTGCCAATAGGAGATGGTAATCAAAAGAAAAATAATGGAAGTCCCACCGTGATCGCTAATTTGTAGATCGTGATAAATCCACACATGTGGAACAAACCACTCATATGAGATATATAAAAGGATGGAGATGATAACAAAGATAAAAGAAAGCACGTGGTGCTATAAAGGAGAGTGATCGCCAGAGGGTTTACCTCAATAATAAAATAAATGATCGCGAATACCTGGTGATAAGTGGGATGCGGGATGAATTGTGAATTCCTTCCTCCTCCTTCTATCGGCCGGCCGATGAAGGGGGTTTTCCTTATTGATTACCCTTGCAAAAAAAAGAACAAACAAGTAAAAAGATTGATCAGCCAAGAGTGAATGTAGTATCAATCCCAAATAGAAAATACGATGATGAAAGAGAACACAACATCCGCACCTTTTTTTTTGGTTTTAAAAACCCCTAAAGAGTTAGGGAAATGAGAAATATGATACTAATGCAAGAAAAGAAAACGGTGGATGATGACCGATGGAAAAGCACAAATAGATAAGCAAAAGACCCCTGCTGTCCCTGACGACAGTAGAGGGGAACCGGGGTTGATGCTGCTGGCAGGAAGAAGAGGAAGCAGACGGCTCTAAAAGATCGCACAGGAAGAAGATGAAGATAGCCTCTGTAAACCCTGTACGTATCTATATGTATAACTTCTGACCTCGGTAACCTCTGTCAAGATCGACCAGAGCATGCTTATATAGGGTTTAGATCAAGATAACCACGGATTTGGGAAGATAAGAACGGGCAATGGTTATCAATGGCAAGGACTCCAGTTCCCTGATCGAGCAAGGTGACCAAAGAAGGCAGGGAACTATTCAGGAAAGACACACTCAAACAGGACACCGAAACATAAAACGCGACCTTCAGAAGGGCGTCAAATTTGAATTGACGACCTACCTTAAGACGTTACTCCATAACACGACCTGGTCAAGGGCGTCACTTCTTGGATTTAAATTTGGAAATAAAACTTTCTTTATTTAAAAATTATGAGAAAACGCCTGAGATAAAGGCTTTACTTGAAAACATGCCCTGAGGAAGGACGCCAATCAGTAATTGGAATTTATTTTGAAATCGGATAATACCAGGAATTGACGCCCTGACATTTGGTCGTCCTTTCTTTTGAACACGCCCTAGGTAAGGTCGCTTTTAAAATAACGCCCCTCTTCAGGTCGCGAATCACAAAAATGCAAGAACAAACCAAAAAAAAACACAAACATAGAAAAACTTCATATTATGAATGTATTGAAGTTCACTTTGGGGCGTCAACATAATGACATGAGATTTGATCAACATAGCGTCAATTTTGGCGTGTCTAGACCATGCTCGAAGACCCGACCAGCCCCACAGTACAGGCCGACACCACAGCTGGCAGGGAAACACAGCTCACCCCCACCAACAGTTGTGGTAACAGGCTAGACACTTCTTCAGCCGTGGACGACATTGAAGCACTCATCCCTTCAGGCTCCCCCTCAAAGGAGGGAAGGGACACTGTTGGGCCGGTACGGACCAGTTCTTGAATCATCTCCAGAGTGACGGCTGGATCCTCACCTGGCGAGCAGCAACATAAAACCAGTCAGCGTCTGTAGCCCAGCAATTGTATAACGCGAGGGCAATCCCCTCCGTAACGGTTCAATCCTTACCCGAACCATCCTGGGTAGATGTGGGCTCTTGCCCGTCAACAGGTAGGGGCACCTCGCCCTGTATCCCAGAGGAAGCTGCAACCTCCGATGCCCCGGCAACCTCTGCATGACACCAGCAACTATGTCAACTCCAGAATCAAATACAACCATAAACACAACATGCTCGGTCTCAGAATTATTTACCTGGCTGGGCATCCTTTGAAACCTTTCATGACTCAAAATCGGGGAAGGTCTCGATGTTGGGGGTAGTCTCGTCCATCAGACGAAGGAGTCGCTCCATATCTATCTCGCAATCGACCCCGTCGTCAGGTAGTGGGTCGACCTCCTGAGGCGGCAAGAAGGCCGCGTCAGCCCCGGCCTCCAGTGGCGCTGTGAAAAGCAAATTCAATTACACCAGGTTAGCCGATCATAAAGGCTGAATCAATGTAAAGCAAGCAAGCGGATATAGCACATACTTAGAGCCAGTTCCGCCTCAATGTGTTCCCTGGCAGCGGTTCCCAGAGAGGACTCGTCGGCCTCCCTGACTCCGGTCTCTACCCGGGGGCATTTCCATCGGGGCTGAAGGGCCCTGTCACCATCCCTGGAAGACGTCCCCGTGGAGGGGTGAACCTGCCAATAAATACAACCATATAAGATGTCTCAGCCATGCACCCTAGAAAACAACAAAGCGGGGGCAACAGACTAACGGAGGGGTCCTACCTGAAGCCACAAAGGGGGTCAGCGGAAGAGGAACCAACTGCTCCGACTTTAAGCCTACGACCCGTGCAGCCTTCGCGACTGCCTCCTTCACGTCCCTCAGGGTGTAGGCACACTCGATGAGAGACACAAGCTCTACGGATCCAGCCGACCCGATCGCATGGGCGATATGACGCCTCCAGTCGTCGATCGTTGTGTCTGCAAAACTCCCCTCAGGGAGCACTCAGTCCAGTGAGCCTCTTTGCTCGAACCCGCAATCAGCTAGGAACTGGGTCCACCAAGTCCTCAACGCACCAGGTCGAGGCGCCGCGGCTCCAGTACCTCCAGGCGTCAGCCGCGCCTACCTGAGGGGCTTCAGATCCCCGTTGCCGCACCGCCCTGCAGACAGTGAGCCTAGGCTCCCCTGGGGCACCTGCTGTGCCAGCCGCTCTATCTCTCGGCAGATCCGGGAGAAGCGAGTCCGTAGGTACTCGTCGTCTAGCATGATGAGAGGCAGGTCCTCCCTCAAGAGACGGGCCTCCTCAGTTTTTTGGATCGCCGAGGCCTTCTACCAGTACAAGTGACTGTGCTCGAACAACCACCTGGCATAATGGACGTCGAACCGTCCCCTGCGTCCCGGCCCAGGCGTCGGTAGTCGCTTCGGCTCTCGATGAAAGTAGAAGTCCCACCACGCCACAGCTAGCAAATGTGTGTCCCGGCCTCTGTACTGTCGACCCGCCAAAGGGAACTCCTGGTTCGGTGGGATTCACTGGTCGTACCCGAAGTTTCGAGCGAACCTGTGCGGGTAGTACGGCTCTAGGAAGCTCGTCACGGACCGGTGTAGAGGCAGCACCGCTGGTCAGGTGCTCATCACCCACTCCGTGTACAATGCCGCATCCGTCTCTTGCTGGTAAGGAAGGGCACAGGCCACCCTGCCATTCGAAGGCACCAAAATCAGGTGGGAGTCCCTGGTGGCACCGTCAAAGGGAATCCCCTCCTCGCCCCTGCCGGGCAAGTAGCACAAGACTCTCCTGGCTTCCTCCAACTGTACGACTGCATCCCCGTCCGGCTTCCCAGTGAAGGTGAATAACAATGGTGCTGCCTGGTTCGCCACGGACCCGCGAGACACCAACCCTGGAAATAGCAGGCCAGCCCACACATTGAGGTAGTGGGTCGGCAGAAGCAGACTCCACTCACGTGGTACCGGGTGCGCCGCCAGTACCCCCAGCCCCTGGTAAACATTAGCCAGAGCCGTCGGGGCTAAGGCCAGCCTTCGTCCCTCTGCCAATTGGCACGCAGGCCACAACAGCTCCACCCTCAACTGGCCATCCTCCCCGTGTGGGACCACGAACGTCGCCAACTAGTATGCCAAGTACGTGGCCAGGTGGGTCACGTCCGACAGTCTATGGGGGTTCCACCCCTCCTATGGCGCGTAGATATACCTCATGTATGTCTGGAAGCGCAGCTCCACCTCTATGTACTCCTCCCAGGGGGTCTGGTCTCTCACAAACTCCTGGTAAAAGTAAAAGGGTCCGTTGTAGAAGTGGCGGACCCACGCTTTCAGCGGCACCCTAGGAGTCTGTGTGGCTCTCTCTCTCTCCCGTCTAGGGCTAAGTCCCTCCAGGTCTTCAGTAAATACCGGTAGCTATAAGAAACCCGGTATCTTCCATGCCCGTCAGTGTGGCTACGATGGAGGTCATCCAGCACTACCTCCTCGTACCCCTCGTCGCTGATCGGCAACCTGGAGATTCTATATAGAGACCACAAGTCTAACGAAGTCTCTCCCTCAGGCATCGCCACAGTATTCCACCTGCGGTTGAAGCGCTCTGCCAACGCCTATAGAAGCCCCGTGTAGCAGGGGTACCCGTACAAGGTCGCAGTCACAGCATATCTGATATCAGCTCAGTCTAGCAGCACCCGATAGTGGTGTACTATGCCCATCAACCACTCGGTAGCTCCCTGGCGGTATCTGTGTGATGAAATCACCGCCCGGCGGCCATACCAGCTAACAGCACTCTGTCGTAGAATCCTGGATAGAAGGCTGTGGTCATCATAGCCCTCACCGGCGTACTCCATCCCTGATGACTCCAGTGCTAACCCTGGACTGCCCTCTGTCTCTGCCCGGTGGTGTCCGTGCAAATCCCAAGAAGCGAGGCCCATCAGTCCAGCGTGAACTCCAAACTGGTCTGCTCTAATGAAGAAGCCTAGACACTCAGCACTGGGAAACTGACACTGTCTCCAGTAGTCTCGGAGAAACTCAAAAAGCCGCAGATGACAATTCTGTGCAAACTGTCTCGGCCTGCTAAGATTGCCCGCTCCAGTCGGCGACGGGCTCCAGCAACCCGAGAGTCACTCTCCTCCATGCCTGGTGGGACAAAGCGCCTGATGAACTCGAACAAGTGATGGTCCAGAGGGAACTCCACCAGGTAGCCGCCGCTGCGATCATAAGTGCAAAGCACGCCCGCCTCCGACGTGCGGGCCAACTCCACAGCCCCAACTCCACTGCCGCGCTCGCCAACGGGGCCCTCTGCCACTACCGTGTGCCCCCAGACGAGCTGCTCCACATTAGCCGCAGTGAAGACTGGCAGGCCCAAAGGGGGCATAAGCCACTCGATCCTCCTCACCCAGTGGTCGTCCTCCCGGACCACACGTCTCGGGACCCTCTCGTCCCTACCAAATCGTGTCATAACTACAAGATAGGGCACTAAAAAATGGTCAGTGTGCCAGAAATTCAACACATACAATACAATAAAGCAAAAGCACATGAAGCGTCAAAATGCAACTATAACAACTCAGAAGGAGAGGTTCACGGACCGTACGCCCTCATCTCCACCTCCGACGCACGACCAGTGGGGGGCATTTGTTGTACCCGGACAATTTCCCCAGTAAAATACCCGAAAATAAGAGTTCGGGAATTTCCTCGAACACCTTCAAGACTTGGGCTACCCGGCCCCTCCGAAAACCCAGTGGGCCCGACCAACTACCCCGACCCGCTAGCCGAGGTATACGACAGCATTAGCAATCAATCAGGACCACTCCCGACCCCTAAGTTGCGGACTTTGCCCGCGTTCTACACGACCACTTGGGGAATCCGGGGGCACCCCGACTACAAGCCACGCCACGTGGCACTCAGTGAAAAGGCCAAGGGCTTACCCCACGACGCCTTCTTTCAGCCCTCCAAGGTCAAAGAGAGACCTAAATAGGTCACCCAAAGGCTTGGGAGGCCCGCAGCACGTGTATACGGCACACACACGTGTGTTCAACATTTTTCCTAACACCTTGTGGGCACGTATGTTTCAACCCTTCTACACCAACCCACGGGCCACCCCGTGGTTCCAACACACTAATTGGGTCCTACAACGACCCCCCAGTAAGCCGGGGCCACCCCCGACCCTCAGACATGTGACAATGACCCACTTAACTCTAGCTCTCGGGCCAACTCGAGGCTACCCTGCCAACCCGCCGTACAACGTGATGCGCAGCCTGAGGCACGGCCCATGAGCCTAAAGTGCCTCCCCTTAGCTCCTATGAGTTCTCATTCTCAGCCCAAGGCCGAATCCAAGGCCAACCAGTCACCTACTTGGCCGGTTTGACAACCCGGGGTGTGTCAGGCATTTGCCCCAACACCTTGCGAGCGGCTACTGCGACTCGAAGAACAACGGCGCCCATGGGTCATCCCAGTATCCCGGAACCCCGTGTCCTTCAAAGGACATCTCTGTAGACATGCCATATTCACATTTTTCGCGGGTAAATCTCATATTACATCACGACGTCCCAAAGTGGCTTATGCATTTGATTTATGTGGGTGATTAGCCATTTTTTAGGGTTTTACATAAAAAAGCATAAAAGGTTATAAAATTCAAATAATGTGAAAAGCTTTTAAAAATACAAAAAAAATTCAAAAAATGTTAAATATATATGTAAATAAACATAAAAAAGATATACAATTATTACCTATCCTTAATCTAATCTTTCTAATCTTTATTCTTAATCTTTCTCTATTATTCTTAATCACCGTCACCCTCCTTCTCTTATCTTCGTTTCTCTCACGTCCACCTCCTTTCTGTCTTCTTTCCCAGCTGCCCCAGCATAGGGCATCTCCCTTTACTCCCATCCTTTTCCTTCTTTTTCTCCTTGTCTCTCCATCATTCTCTTTTGTTCTCTCCTTCTCTTCTCATCACACACACCTCTCTCCCTCTTCTCCTCTCCCGAACATCACACACCCACCTTTCTCTTCCTCTCTCTTTCTCCCCTCTCCCTCCTCCTCATCCCGCCATCTCTCTTCCCACCTCCCTCTCTCTCACACTCTCTTCTTTTTCCTCTGCACACTCACGAGCACCGCCGCAGAGCCGCCGCACCCGCCTCCACTGTTGCTGCCATTCGCACACCTCACCATCGTCCCCGCCTGCCTCTCGGCTACGCCCAAGCTGCCGTAACCTCCTCCGCCGACGCAGCACCCCCCGCGTCCGAGCACCCGTGAGCTCCCCCTTCCACTGCAGCTCCTCCGTCGACCGTCCTCCATGCCGCCATCCCTCTCGCAGCGCAGATCCTGCCACCGCCCGACGACGTCTCCAGCTCCCCGGTGCATGCACTGCCGCCCACGACGCCGCCACCGCCCGGCCGCTGCACTCTCCACCACCGGAGCACCTCATCGTCGACACCGCCATGCAGCCGCCGCTACCGTCGCCGGCCACCTCCATCGCGTGAAGCGTCCCGCCGTCACCGTCGTCGTCGCTCCATCTCTCCTGGACACCACAGCCGACTGGCGTTGCCGTCCGCGTTGAAGCCCGCCGTCGCCGCACCCCATACCACCGGCCACCGTCCGTCGCGGCACCCCCTCTCTCTACAACTCCTCTCCTGTCTCTTCTCTCCCCCCTCCATTTTTTCTCTTCTTCCCGCGCCTCTGTAACTCCTCCTCCGTCTCTTCTCACCCCCCTCATCTTCTCTTCCTCCCCGCCGCGTCCTTCTTTCTCTCCTCTTCCCGCCGTGTCTCTCTCCCTCTATCTCTCTCTCACAACCCCCGTATTCCCTCTCTCTACCCCGTCTCTCCTCCTCTCCCTCCTGCGATCTCTCTCTCGCATCTCCCTCTCTCTCTCCTCCCGTCTCGCATCTCTCTCTCACCCTCTCTCTCTTTCTCCCGCTCTCTCTCTTTCTCTCTCTCTCTTCCTCTCTCTCTCCCCCTCTTCTCACCTCTCTCTCTCTCTCTTTCGGTTATTTTATTTTATTTATTCTCTCACCCTCTCTCTCTATATCTCTCGCATTCATCCCTCTCTCTCTTTTCTCTACCCGATCTCTCTCTCCATCTCTCTGCTCTTTCCATCTCTCTCTCATTTTTTTTATTATTTTATCCCTCTTTCCCTCTCTGCGTCTCTGCTCTCCTCTCTCTTCTCTCAAACTCTCACCTTCTCTCTTTCTCTTTCTCTCCCTCTCACGTTGTTTCTTCCCTATTTTCATCCTTCATCACTGATGCACACACACAGTATATAGTTTTACATTCACGTGACCCACCCACAGCACATGCAACTTTTCTTGTTTTATCTTTTAACCCTCTTCTGTTACATATATGTTTATATATACATACTGATATATTGACCTGTATATATATTTGGAAGAATATATATATATATATGTGATATAGCATATATACATATATATTAGGTGCTCATATGCATATTATGTATATGTTATATATACATACACATATATGATATATATACATATATTATACTCATACGTATACATATTATATATATAGATAGATATCTAAGCCGTTTGTGTAATCTGTTTATAGAAATATTTGCATTCATACATGTATATATACTTTGTATATCTGCATGTCTATATTGGTATAATTGAACATGTGTTTGCGTATGGAATGATGTATATGTAGATATTTCATTCATATTAATTTGTTATCCGTTGTAAAATTCAGGAAAAGTCGGTCTTTAGCTTAGTTAGTGCTCCTGCGTGTTCCTATACACGGAGAAAGCCGTCTCGTCCCTCCGTCCGCTCGCCCTCGTGCTTGCATCATCATCAGTGACTCTGTTTCTTATTATTTCATTTTATTGTATTTTCAGTCTATTATCTAGTCATTAGTGTTTTATCTTATGAATTGCCATCATTTCGTATCATCTGTTCTGACTTAATTTTATTTCGTGTTTGTTCATTTTGTAGGGTAACAATTCAGAAGCCCTCTTCTTCGGTCAGTCGAACGAAGAGGAAGAAGGAACCCACGCAATTCCCGCGTCAAAGGCAAAAGCGATCAACCAGTTCAGGGCCCACGGTCCCTGGCGATCACACCACTGAACGCGTGCTTGTAGTAATTTTTATTTTATGTCTATAATACCCGCGGATAGCTAAATCCCGCACTGGTCTGTTTGTACTATAATTGGCCGCGGTGAGTCATTTCACCGTGGTCATTTACTTTCAGCACTTTTCTTTTACGCTTTGTTATATTACTGTTAAAACTCCGCAGGATCAATGTCATGCGGCGGTCTTTTTACTCTCTGTTATATTACTGTTATTACAACTGTGTGAGGAGTGATATGCCGTTCCAAATTCCGAGTCTACGTATGTCTTTGTGTCCGCCAATTTTTACTACGTAGAGTCCCAGGATACGAACTCGGTATATGAAAAACTACTCACGGAACGGTAGGCCACGCCTATCGAGAAAGGAGTTTAGTTTGCGCGAGAGGATCTCCGGATCCCTATCTCCGCCCTGTACCGGAGTCCGGTAAGTCTTTTCAGGTCGTACTCTCCATCTTTTCCCATATCACCCCCTTTTTACGCACGCGTTTGTTTCATCATTTATTTTTCCTTTCACTCAGAGAGGGAGAAACCCCATCTCTCTCTCAGTCCACCACGTGACACGTTCACATCTCTGGCGATCACGGTGGGACCTCTTTTTGCTTTTTTGGTTACCCACAAAGTTTCGGCACCCACGTGTGCCCCCCTCCTCATGACACCCACGCGTGTCTCTCCTTTCGGCACCCATGTGTGCCCTTCCCTATTGCGCCCATGTGCGCCCACTCCCCTCGTGCACCTCGTGCACTCCCCCCGGTCCTTTGTGATTACTTGAGAGGTTAACGTTGTCTCGTGCATCACTTGCACTCCCCTTCATTCGGCACCCACGTGTGCCCCCCCTCTACATTTGGCACCCATGTGTGCCCCCCCTCTACATTTGGCACCCACGTGTGCTCCCACCATTCGGCACCCACGTGTGCCCCCCTCCATTCAGCACCCACGTGTGCCCCTCCATTTAGCACCCACGTGTGCCCCCTCTACTCGGCACCCACGTGTGCCCTTCCGTATTGCGCCCACGTGCACCACGTCATCCCCCTCATGCACCACGTGCACTCCCATAGTCTTTTCCTATTTTTCCAAGTGGTCTGCGTGTCTCGGAAAGAAGAACGGTTATATCCTACTCTATCTGTTTATTGTTGTTATATCTGTTATATCACTGTTATCTCTGTTATATTTGTGTGTTTATCCCTGCTATATCTGTGTTACATATCTTTCATTCAGTACTGCATTTCATGCATCTACATACCCCTTTATTTTATTTTTTCTAAGGATTAACCTCTCTCAGTGAAGGAAGGACTCTCTGTCGGGAATTCCTCTCGACGGACTAGGATCTCCTCCATCGGGACCTCCGTAAGTCCCCGACATCGAAGGATTCCCTCTTCGTTCACTGGGCAGGTTGTACCATTAAAGTACCATGGAGTTAGTTACCTATCCGTGGTGAGACGAGTGTCCCTAGTTCACACGGCGGTAAAACAAAGGTGTAACTAGGTTTTTTTACAAATTTTGTGTGAATTTTTACATTTGTTTAAAAAAGACAAAAAAAGAGTTAAAACAAAAACTAAAAAAATGGCGTAAGATCATCCACTTGTCTGCTAATCTTTGATATTTGTTTGCTGGTGTATGCGTTTACGTTCTGGAAAAATAAAAATGGCTCACGACTCTTTTGAAGAGAATCAATCAGGCCGTGGTCAGTCAGTTAACCCACGCGTCCATGCAATGGACTCATGCCCTTCTCGTGAGACCTCACAAGAGGTCCCCGTTGTTTCACGGGAAGTAGCCCCGCCTCAGGACATCTTTTCCATGTTGGGTGTCCTCGCCAGTACACAGCTCAGCCCTGAGCAACTTTTGGCCTTTCAGGTCATTTTAAAGGGGAAATCTATTTCTCCGCCTCCTCAGGAGTCAACTCTGGCTCCTACATCCTACCAACAGCCGCTCCAGGCTACTGCATCTCCATCACATGCATATGTCGCTCCCTCTTCTTCGCTTCAAGGACAGGCGAGTCAACAGCCCGTCTCTTACCAATTTCCCCCTCTACAATCTCAAATCCCTGCCATCCTTCATACGGTACCCCCAAACGGGTCCATCCACTTGTGGGCCACCATACCCTTCTGGTTCAGGGTTCCCTTCTCAGGTCCCTGTGAGGCCTTCTCAGCCTCAGTGGTAGGCCTTGCTTTCACCTGCCGAGGAGCTCACCCAATCCCTCCTCAACAAATACAACGAAATGAACGAGGAGTTCCAAAATTTCAAGAAAGAGGCACATGGGAAGTCTGCCCCTGACATTTCCCTGCCAAATCTTCCTACATTTCATCTCCCTCCCTCCGAAATGCCTACATATCGTAGGTATAACGGCACGGGTAATCCTTCCATTCACATCAAGGATTTCATGTATGAATCTTCCTCATGGCAGAACGATCTAAAATCCCTGGCTTACCTTTTTCAGAAATCATTGGATGGTCCCGCTCTAGAATGGTTCTATTAACTAGAGCCGAGTGAGGCTGAGGATTTTAACGTTGTCAAAGCCAAATTCATACAGAAGTATCGGGATAGGGTCGGTCCCTCTCTTTCTATCACCGACTTAGTTGCTGAGAAAATGAGGCCGGACGAAGATTTTATCCAGTATGCTGATAGATGGAGGTCTCTAGCCGATAAGGTAAAGGATACCCTTTCAGAACCCGAGCAAGTGAAAATGATCATGTCTAATGCCACCCCACAGTTTAGACACATTTTGGCTATGAATAAGCTTACCACGATGGAGGAACTTTATGAGAGGGCCCGGTATATCCAGACCCAATTAAAAGATTCCCCCGTCATGCATATGCTTGAACCCCAAAAGCCGAGAGTGTTTAAGAAGACGGGTACCGGTGTCCAAGGGGGACCAACAGAAGGGGTCGTCATAAACGAGCAAGTGAGTGTGCTTGGCAGCCCCAACCAGCTGGCCGACCCCAGGCCTCGTCAAATGTCACGACCACCCTTTCAGCAGGGTCCACCACCCTTTCAGCATGGTCCACCTCCCTATCGTCATCTACCTCATAATAACTTCCCCCAAAACAACATGCCTCAACCCTTCCATCCTCAGCAACAACATCAACAACCACAACCTCAATACATCAAGTTCCACCCCCAAGAAATTATGGCCCACTACAACAACGAATGAGGCCCATTGGTCCCAAAAGAGCCCATTATCCACCATTGCCTGAAGCTCTGTCGGATATTTTCAACGCCCTTATGGCTGCCAATGCACTCACTTTGCCCAAGGAAAGGTTTGCATGGCCCCCAAATGCTGACACCTCCAGGTACTGTGTTTACCACAGACAGCCGGGTCATACGATGGAGAATTGTTTTAACTTTAAAGATTACATTTATGACATGAATGACCATGGTGAAATGATTGGGATGAAATGAGGCGATACATCGCCGTCTTGAAAGCTAGGGGACCTCCGCCTAGGCCATAATTACCACAACAACAACAACAACAGCCTCAGCAGGCCCCACACCAGCAGCCTAATATGGGCATCATCCATAATCCGCTTCCGGAACACCAACAGCCCAACTACTAGGTTAATCCGATTTCCTCCTTCCCGGAAGTTGGAAGAGAGCAAACCTGGCATTTGGAAAGCACCTCTGTCCTTGCTACCAGCCATGTTACTAATCAACCTCCTCGTCTTTTTCGCACAACATCTTCTCACCACTCAACCCTTTCACAACCCCTATTTGGTCCTTCTTCCTTTCCACAACCATCACGCCCTCTTATTCATACCCCTACCGTCAATTCACCATCAGCTTACCATCAAATACCATCTACCACATCTCCTTTACCCCCAAGTCCCCTGATCACTTCTTATCCCTCCATTTCACCATCTACCTCTATTACACCTCTACCCCCGCCTTCTAACCCCTTTACCGCTTATTACCCGTATGACATTCCATCCACCTCTACCCCCATTGAACCTCCTCCTCCACCATCTAAACCTCTTATCATTCACCGTTCATCCGAGGTCCTCTCTACTTCCACTATATCTCCTCCACCATCAAAATCCCTTATCATTCACCATCCACCTGAAGTTATCTCTACTTCTAATCTACCTTCACCTTTCAAACCTCTTATCATCCACCATTCTCCCGAAGTCCCTTCTACCTCTACTTCCGTTTCTTATCTACCTTCTAAACCTCTTATTATCCACCATTCACCCGAGGTCCCTTCTACCTCTACTATACCTCCACCTGATAAACCTCTAATCAAAACCCCTACACCCGTCATCACCCCTATACCACCTATTGTTCCTCCACCACTACCCCTCAAACCCTTGCTAAAATCCACATCCAATATCATAGAGGTGCAGCAAGACCCACAAGCAATGGTGCTTCGGAGTGGAAGGATGTTCCACCGGGTATTTCCCCAGAATAGTCAGGCCCCTGAACAGTCTCAGCCAGAGAAAGACAAGGAAGAGCAGTCAGAAGAGTCCATCCCTGGGACTCAGTATGACTTGCTAAAATATCTGGATAAGACGCCTGCCCGTATCTTCATTCTTGAGTTGATCAAAAGATCCACGTCTCACCAAGAAGCTTTGAAAGACTATCTTCAAAAAGTTATGGTGAACGAGGATCTCCCTGTGGAGAAAATCTCGGCAGTCCTGACACCCATGGATACACAACCGCCCATCATGTTTCACAATCACGAGCTTGCCCCCAAGGAAGCTCGAAAATATGCATTGTGTATTGCGGTGAAAATCAATGGCGTGTCTGTGGACCCGTGCCTGGTGGACACGGGCGCGTCTATAAACGTGATTTCCCTGAGTACTCTCCAAGCATGTGGGGTTGATGAAGAACAAGTCATACCCTCCTCGATCACAGTTACGGCCTATGACAACAGTAAAAGGTCGCCAATGGGCATGATTACCCTGAATGTAGAATTCGGCCATGTATCAGTCTGTACGGAATTCCATATCCTTGATATAGATCCCACTTTCAAGGCTATACTAGGCCGTACCTACATTGAAGCTATGAATATTGTACCATCCACTAACCATCAGTGCTTGAAATTTCCATATAAAGGATGGGTTATCAAGGTAATGAGCATGCCCCTCTGTTCTACGGTGGATGCTATCACCACCTCTTTGCCCTCGGTCTGGCCGACTCATCGGCCCATACTATCCTTGTGGGATGTGTATGATCCCTGTCGTGGCCCCTTCACACAACAAGAGCCATTTCATGTGCCAAACTCACGTCTCCCCTTCCGCTCCAAAGGATGGGAGATTATGAGAAATATTGGCTACCAAGATGGCAAAGGTCTAGGGGCACAACTGCAAGGAAGGCTGAGACCATTGCAGAAGATAAAGCCAACCTGTAGAGCTGGCTTGGGTTTTAAGGGACCGTTCGAATCAGAGGGGAAACCCCTCACTTGGACTTTGTCCTCATATTTCAAGAAGGGGCCCGTCGTCCAGATGGGAGATCCTCCATCAGAATCACATGGGGGGTTACGGGACGTGTTTTTAGCTGAGGGATGTTCAAGGATCCTGAAAAGAGGAAAGATTGTCCACTTGGATTGTGAATGGTATAAATGGTTTGACATACCAGATATATCCATTGCACTGGAAATAATGTTTTCACCTCCACATATAGAAGGTCCACCTTTGATCTCCGAAATGCCAGGGGATATCACTACTATTGCCAGAAAATCTGCATCCTCCTTGTCATGAGGGTGTTGTCATCGACGGGTCATCATCTGTCACCAACATTGTCACCGACGGCTCACTAGCCGTCATTTTCTCCATTCACTTATTACAACCTTTGTTGATGTCTCCTTCCTGGGCCAGACGGTTGTCTGATGACCTTCCCAGGTCCCCTTCTTTACTTATTTACCTGCGTGAGTTTCTCAACTCGCGCCAGGTTTTCAATCACGATCTGCTCTATGAGCCACATAATTCTTTAGCTGTAATTCCCTTTTCACCTCCTCCAATTTCTTTTCACTGTTTTGTTATTAAAAATGAAAATGAAAAAAAAATGCCAATTCCCCAACTCCTCAACAGCACATCATCTTTGAGGAAACCTCCTATATCTCCCACGAGTGTACCCCGACTTACGGGCCACTCATTCAAGGTCCCCTGAGTGACCTTCTCTTCCCCTCGTCTGAGGGGTCCTTCCCTGTACATTCTTTACCATCTTCTTCAGTTTCAGTTTCTTCTTCTTCTTCTGTAAATAATGTCAGTCAAGTTAGGAATAATGAGTCAAGGGTAGTGCCCAAGAAGAAATCTAAGGGTAGGCATATTCCCCGTCGGTTCCTTTTGGATCTAGCCACCAGGTGTCAAGCCCTTCTAGCCATCTCTCAATTGTTAGAAAATCCAATCCAACTGCCAGAAATAGAATGTGAAAATGATTGCACGATTGATGAAGGATATGGGGTTTATGAAATCACTGATGAGGAATACCCCATTGAAGAAGAGGATGAAGAATATGAGGACGCGGCTGACGCCTATGCTAGTGGAATGAGCAGATTTGATGACCCGTCAACCGCTGTAGAAGAGTCCACCAAAGAGATAAACTTGAGAACTAAGGAAGACCCTAGGATTGTCCTCATAAGTGATAATTTACCATCATTTGAAGAAGAGGCATTAGTTAAGGTCCTTAAGGATTATAAGGACATGTTCGCATGGAGTTACGAGGATATGCCGGGTTTGGATTCCACCTTGGTTGAACATCGTCTTACTCTAAAATCAGGGTCCGTCTCGGTAAAACAACGGTTAAGACGTTTCCGCCCACAAATGGCTTTGAAAATGAAGGAAGAGGTCGACAAGCTCCACAAAGCTAGGTTCATAAGAGTCGTCCTTTATCCTCAGTGGGTGGCAAATATTGTCCCGGTCATGAAGAAGGATGGTAAGGTGAGGATTTGTATTGACTTTCGGGATCTTAACCGTGCGTGTCCGAAGGATGATTTCCCTTTGCCTCATATTGACGTGTTGATTGATAATACGGCAGGATATGAAACCCTTTCATTTATAGACAGATTTTCTGGATATAATCAAATCCGTCTGGCAGAAGAAGACCAGGAGAAAACGTCATTCACTACTCCCTGGGGAACTTACTGTTATGTGGTCATGCCATTTGGACTGAAGAACGCTGGAGCCACTTACCAAAGGGTTATGATGGCAATATTCCATGACATGATGCACATATATTTGGAGGTCTACGTGGATGATTTGTTGGTAAAATTTAAAACTAGGGCAGAACATCCCGAGGTCCTTGCAAAGGTGTTGCAAAGATCGCGTGAGTTTAATTTGAAAATGATTCCAAAAAAATGCGTGTTTGGTGTATCATCGGGCAAGTTACTTGGCTTCATTGTAAGCAAAAGGGGCATTGAGATAGATCCCAACAAGGCCAAGGCAATTAGGGATATGCCACCCCCGAAAAGTCTGAGAGAAGTTCGAGGATTAATTGGGAGATTGCAATTTATCCGTCGCTTTGTGTCTCAACACTCGCAAAGGTGTAGACCTTTCTATGAGTTGACCAAAGTATGGACCAAATTTTGTTGAGATTCTAAGTGCCAGAATGCTTTTGACGGATTAAAGGAATACCTGGCCAACCCACCTGTCCTCACTCCACCTATTCCAGATAAGTCTTTGATCCTATATATCTCAGTCCTAGACGACTCTGTGGGAGCCGTCCTGGCACAAATCAATGAGGAAGGCAAGGAACGGGCAACCTATTACATGTCTAAACTCCTCAACCCCAGTGAACGAAAGTACACAGCCATGGAGAAGACATGTGCCGCCCTTGTGTGGGTGGTACAGAAATTGAAACATTACTTTCTGGCTCACGAAGTCCACTTGATTGCTCGGATGAATCCTATCAAATTTCTCTTGGAAAAGTCTGTCCTTACTGATAGGCTAGCACGTTGGTAAAGTTTTCTATCTCAGTTTGACATCATCTACATCCAGCAAAAGGTAATTAAAGGCTATGACATAGCTGAGCATCTTGCTCACCACCCTCTCCCCAAGTTCGATCATGTTCAATCAGAGTTTCCAGATGAGGAACTAATGGCCATTACTCAATCAGATGACCCCATGTGGACATTATATTTTGATGGAGCTTTGAATTCCCAGGGGAGAGGTATTGGTATTGTCATTCTATTGCCCGAAGGTGTTACTATCCCAGAGGTATTTCAACTCTCATTTTCAGTCACCAATAACGTGGCTGAATACGAGGCTCTTCTAGCAGGTCTGAATCTTGCCTATTCCTTCTGGGTCACTGAATTGCATGTCATATGTGATAGTCAACTTATTCTTCGCCAGGTGCTTACCAAATATCGCACACACGATCCCAAGCTCAAGCCATATCAAGAGCTCACTGTTGTTTTTGCTAAATTGTTCACTAAGTTGGTCTTTGTTCATGTTCCTTGCAATCAGAACATTCTGGCCGACGCCCTTGCATCGCTGGCATCATCATTAAGGTTTCCTCTGGGTAGAAGGGCTCAATCCATTTCCATCTACAAGCTTCACCTCCCTGCTATCCATAACCCTTCCTATTTAAAGGTTCAAGAGAAAATGTCAAGGATGGCCCAAGATGGGGAGGTGGTTGAAAAGAGGGAGATCATGTTGGTCGAATTGGAAGAAGAATTGGCTGATGAGGAGAAGCCATGGTTCTATGAAATTGCCAAATATTGCAAAGACCAGTCTTATCCTGAAGAGGCAACAGCAGAAGATAAGAGGGCCATAAGAAGAATAGTCCAGAGGTACACACTTGTCGGAGGATTGTAATACAAGAGAAGCCTCACTGGTGTTCTCCTGAGGTGTCTTGATGATGATGAGTCCTGGAAGTGTGTAGAGGAAGCACACTCAGGTGTGTTCGGTGGTCATGTAAACAGCCAAATGCTTGCTAAGAAGATCCTTCGGCAAGGCTTTTACTGGCCCACCATGGAGGAAGATTGTGCTGTCTATGTCCGTAGGTGTGTCAAGTGTCAGCTTCACGCCGATAAGATCCATTCCCCATCTTTCTCTCTCCATCCAGTGTCTTCCCCATGGCCTTTCTCCATGTGGGTGTTTGACATCATCGGTCCTCTTGGTGATCCTAACTCCCTCACTAAACAAAAATCCTTCATCCTCACTGCAACGGAGTATTTCACCAAATGGGCTGAAGCCGAAGCCTATGCAGAAATCAAGGCATCCACAGTCTGCAAGTTCATCATGAAGAACGTCATTGCCAGGTTCGGCATCCCGAGAACTATCGTCACCGATAATGGACCCCAATTTATTTCTCAGGATCTTCAGGACCTCTGTAAAAGGTATAAAATTGCATTGCATCATTCATCACCATATTATCCGCAAGGCAATGGTCAAGCAGAGGCCACCAATAAAACACTGATTAAAATCATAAAGAAAACTTGTGAGTCTAGCAGATTCTCGGATTGGCCAGAGAAGCTTATCGAAGCTCTATGGGCCTAGCGCACTTCAATCCGTACCCCCACTGGGCAAACTCCGTTCGCCCTTACTTACGGGATGGAGGCGGTAGTTCCGTACGAGATCTTAGTTCCCTCTCTCAGAGTACAATTGGACAAGGACCTTCCCCTCGATGAACGTCGCGATTCACTCCTTGCCCAGTTGGAACTCTTAGATGAGAAGCGTCTGGTCGCTGTCGAGCATGCTTGGGTATATCAAAATAGACTTGCACGTTTTTACCAAAAGAAGGTTATTGAGAGAAAATTCAAAGTTGGTGAAATGGTAGTGATAAGAATTTTTATAAAATCTGGCGGGCCGCATTCTAAACTCCAACCCAATTGGGAAGGACCATACGTAGTTCAGGCTGTGCATGCTGGCAACGCCTATAGGCTAGTCAATGCTGAGGGAGTCGAGTTATCCCACCCTTGGAATGGGCTTTATCTTAAGAAGTACTACCCTTAGATAGGTGTACATAGTGTCAAAAATAAAAATAAAAAAGAAAAGAGGAAAACAACAAAAAAATAATGAAAACAACAAAAATATGTGTATAAAACAAAAAAGAAAAGACCAAAAAAAATAAAAAATTCAAAATGCTAATGATTGGAGATCACTATGCAATCAAGTAATTACATCTCACATTCATGTTAGGATAGGGCCCATTAAGACTTGGTAGGTTCTAGGTCTTGGTCTGCCAGAACCGTAGAGATCCCTCCAACCAGTCAGGCCTATGCCCACTCAAAGGAAGTCAACATGTATACATTTACGTGTTTTATCTAGAATCGGTAGCATCGCTTATGCTGAGGCCTCACCCAGAGGGTCTCCAAGAAAGCCGTAGTCTTTATTCTTTCTCTTCTCGATCGAATGAGACAGTCGGCGCCCTTAAAATGCTGAGCATGGGAAACACAAACACAACCCCCCAGGGTAAGAGTAGGATCCAATTTCTCGAGCATGGATCAGAGCATGAGAAGAGGGCAGTGTCCCCGTAGGCATACTAGAGGGATTTCACATTGTCAAAATACTATATCCCTCGTAAAAATCTATCAAAAAAGATAGAAATCAAAGTCAAAAGAAAGGCCTGGTCGTAACCGTGCCTGGTTCCGATAAATGAAACCCCTTTGACTGAAAGTCAAATTCTACACAAAAGGGGCCATGAGATGTAAATGCTCGAGATTTGGTCCGAAGTTACCCGAAAGGGGAAGTGCACCCCTACTTGCTCGCCGGGTTAACGGTTTTGCCGGTCCTCTCATGAGGTTTACCCCCTTATACTCTTCCTTCTTCCCCTGAAGATAAAGGCTCAATGGAGTTCCTGAAGGGTGAAACTCGCCAAAGCCTGTAACATCCTTTTAACACAAACATATGGTTGTCCATTTTGAAAAGTAGAAGCCATTGTCGTGAAGGAGTCTCCCTATTTCTGGCCGGTCAAGACCCCTCTCTACCATCTTGATATTGTCTTAGTCTAACCTCGGGCTTAGACCAATGCAAGCGCGTCACCTACGGGTGCGACGGCGTCTGATTCCGGGTCAGCGTCGCGCGGTTGGTCATTTGGGTTCCAGGGTGTTCCATTACATATCATCTAGAGTTGTGAGGAAATAGACCCGGGTCGGGCAAATCATTTACCTTGAACACTTTTTGGGTGAATCCCTGTGGTCGGAAGCAACTCGGAGCCTAAGCATGGCATGACGGTATTGTCATCAGGATAAGTCTTAACCGGCGGGATTATCATTTGAGGAGTCTAGAGGCCCAAATCAACCTAGATGTGCACTTAGGATGCCTGGGAGGTTAGTAAGAGGCTCTTGTCCTCATGCAGGTCAGATGCTATGTGGGTTGGTCATCATGCAGCAGTAAAAAATAAAAAATAATAATAATAACCAAAACATCAAAAAAAAGAAGAAAAATGTAAATATACGCAAAATAAAAAAATGGAAATGTAAAAGACCAAAAAAATAAATAAACACACAAAACACAAAAAAATTGCATCTCGCATGTTTGTATGTAGCATCTTATTCAATTCTCGTTTGCATCCGTGTGCTTGTGTGTGTCGCATTCATCCTTTATTATTGCCTTCGTTAATAAGGGCTTGCCCCTTGACTCGTTATCAAGGATAGTTTAAAACCACGTTTGCTCATTGAGCAAGGGGCAAGTCAGAACAGAAATACTGACTTGTTTGCTTAGATGTGTGCAGGGATTCGAGAGATCATAAAGAAGCAGAGAATCAAGCACAAAACTTTTATTCTATTCCACTCTCAACTAAAAACAAGCAACAAAAAGAGAGCTTACATCAGGTTCCACCCTCTTTCTCCATATTACTTGTCCCGCCACTCTCCGGGCACGACGCTCTTGAGGGTGCTACCCAACAATGAAAAGCGGTGCTTCTACTTCTCTGTGGTCCTCTTCCCATCTCCACACCCCGACGTCGATCTGCGGGGGCAACAAAGAAGCTACTAACACGAAAGCCACGCTCTCGTGCTCTTCGGTAGCGTTCCTCGCCATCCTTCAGCCACTGCTCGGCGAGGCCGAGACTGGTCCTCAATTCAAATAATTGGGCTTCCAAGGCCCTCTTCTCTTCTTTCTCAACTGATCTCTTGGCCTTCTCTCGTTCCCTGTCCCTTTCTCTCTCGGCACGTTCTCTCTCTCTGTCTTCCCTCTCCAGCTGAAGGGTGATCCTCAGCTCCACAGCATCCCTAGAAGAGTCCTCGCCTGGACGACACTGCAGTTCCTCTTCTAGTTCGGCTATTCTAGCTTCCTTCTGCATGGCATGCGCAAGTGCCTCCTGTGTTTCTTTCTCCGGTCATACATATCATCTCAGGCATATAGCAATGCTTGAACAAGGGATATTAAAATGGTGAGACCCTCACCTTTGCAGAAAGCATCCCTTCTGCCTCTGCAGCCCTCTGTGTGGCATGAGCAAGCTGCTCGTGGAGTAAATCTAGCTCTGAAGTAGGAATCCATAGACTGGAAGAAATGCCGTCTGCCCCCATCGCCGATGAAACTGCATCGAGCTGGGCACGCTGCGGCACACGAGAGGTGACATTTAAGTGGTTAGGGCCATGAATTTCAAATCATACTAGGAGCGTGTACATACACACTTACTGATGAGCCCAGAGCCGCTCGGGTGTCATTCAACTCTTGCTTCATGTCCGCCAAACGAGCTCGTAAGTTCGTTATTATGGTGTCACGGGCATCCTACAGTTACGGCCCTTGAGTTCACAAAAAATAAAAAAAATGGAAATTGTAAAAGACAAAAAATGGTGTTTTTACTTTACCTCCACAAGCCCTCCAAGCTGGAGCCTCTCCGCATACATTGCCCTGTAAAGCCGTAGGTAATCTTCACTGTCTTGCGCTTGTGATTCCATGAGCGTGCCACCCCGTTGCCAGTCTTCATACTGTTCGGGGAAGCGCACCCTCCAATCAACGCAGGTTGCCGGCCCACGCGTCTTCTTCCCGACGCTGGGTGATGTGGTCACATCCACCCATTCCTGGGCAAGCCCTAGGGTCCTCATGGCTAATCGTAGCCTTAGTGGCTCGATTTCATTCAAGCAGTGAAGCCAAAGGTCCCGCTTAAATCGGGCACGGCTTCCAATTACCCACGACTGGTCGACATCGACCATGTTTGAGTAAGGTCTCCAGTTCACCTATGGTGGGTTGTGCATATTTTTTTAGTTAGCCAAAAACACAAAACAAACAAAAAAAATATCCTACCATCGTTGCAGGAAACTCTTGCAGCTCCCGTCTCAATACCATCAGTTGGTAGGATAGAGGTGTTGTACTCATGATGGGTTGCCACCGTCTAGCCAGCGGGATCATCACTGGCCGCCAGTGCCGAGCTCTCCCCATTGGAAGGTAATAGTAGCTCCATAGCTACTCCATCATGTCCATTGGCATCAATAAATACAAAAAAAAGCATAAAACAAAAACCAAAAAAAAAAATCTTTTACCAGGATGAAGGGCGTAAACCCATTTATTGTCACCTCTCGGCCTGTCCTTTGCGACATACCAGTAAACAGATGTGCCAACACGGCAGCTCCCCAGGCGTATTGTCCTACTCGTTCCAAGTCCATGAGCAACTCCAGGAAGCGACAGTGTATATTATCTCCCTTCGAGCCCAGCAGCAACTTGCCCAATAGAAAGATGAGGAACCTCCTCAGATCCATGTTAGTCCTTTCCCAGTTGCTGGCATCCACGCAGTATACAGCGCGGGCACCTCTTTCAGCCCTCTCCATGAATTCCTCTAGGGATTCATCATCCCGTGGATGAATATCAGTGAGCCCTAATGCTTCCATGATGGACGTCTTGGCTACTGACATGTTCTTCCGACCGTCAAGGTCTAGCCCCAGCAGTTTTTGGGCACCTTCTCGGTAGTCCGCATAAGTGACGCCAGTCACTGCCTCCCCATCTACTTTGAGGCCCGTGATCCGGACCACGTCTTCAAGGCTGGGCACCATGTGCCCCCAAGGCATCAGGAATGCCCGACTTATCGGGTCCCATCTTTCGCGCAGTGCCTGGATAAGGGCAAGGTCAAGCTTGATCGGCTCGATTATGAGGAAGGCCCCGAACCCCATCACGTCTAATCTGGCCTTCTGGAAGTCCGGGAGACCTCGGTAGGCCGCTACCACTAGCTCCCATGAGATGTGCGATCTTATCATGCCCTGCACATCCACAAGAAGTGAGAAAGGGGAGCTTTGCTAAGCAAGAAAGGAGAAGAAAGCATGAAGAAAGGAACGAAAGGATCCACTTACAAGCTGTGATCGGGTCCTCTCACTCAGTTGTCCTTCGACTTCTGAGAGTCTTCTGGAACTACTGCCAGATCGGCTCCTCTTCGAGGAGCGGGAAGACTCGCCTTCTGCTCTTAAGCTAGATTCACTTTCCATCCTGAAAAGTTGAGCAACACTCACTACCCACCCTTTACAAACCTTCACTCCTCAAATTAGCTCTCACGACTTCGGTGCTTTCGAGTCGAGCAAAAAGGGAGGTATTTATAGGATCGGAAGGAAGGTGATCTAGATCTATCACCATCACCCCTAGCAACAGTCTTTGCGACAAGTCACCCCCCCTTACTGTTGCGGCCACTCTACCATGGGGAGTGATCGATTTGGGGGCGTGATTTGTTGACTTGTCGTCCTTATTCGGTCCAAAGATTCTCCGCGTTTATTGTCCTTTTGCATCTACTTTTAGAGCAAACAAGCAAATAGGGGACATTTATGCGGGAAAATAGGACCAAGGGCCGACGTTTTTGAAATTGGTGGTAGATCCTTTTGAAAAATCATGGCCACGGTACACTCGCGTGTCACTTCGCCATGTGAAGTGAATGGAGCAGAGCTGTGATTGTTGACTCGCCACTCTTATTTGGTCTAAAGATTCTCCGTGTCTCTTGTCCTATTGCGCCTGCTTTTGACGCGAAGAAAGAAATGCGGGACATTCACGTGGAAAAATAGGACCAGGAGTCGACATTTTTGAAATTGGTGGTCGATTCTCTTTGAAAATCATGGCTATCATGAGTCACCACTCCATGTTTTAAGGAGACATCTCGTCGAGCACGTCTTGCGGGAACCCATGTGGTAGAGAAGAGCTGTAGAGCAGAAGGAACACATTAAGGGCAAACAAGTCGTGTTCAAACTAAACCATTCCACTGACACATCTATATAAGGGTTTGTGCCCGTCATGAGGAGAGAGTGGGTGTGTAAGCCATTCACTAGTCCTCATCACCCTTCTGGTTACATCTCTTCTGTCTCCAAAGGCAAGAAGTTCCTCGGAGGCCTTCTATAGTTCCGTGACACAGTAATCGCTTTGCCGTGCCACACATTCTCACATGCTCTTCGGCAGTCCTCTTCACCGTCCTCCTGCTTCTCTCGCGACCCCGATGGCCGCGAACTTCTTGAACTCGAGGTCGCAGATTGAGCTGCCCTTTGCTTTGCTGATGGAGACTGTACCAGCTCCAGGAGCTCCTCTGCCGCGAGCTCCAACTCCCTTCCAATCTAGAGCAAGTGACGTGTCTGGACGCACTTCCTTTTAGAGCTTTTGCTTTATCTCTCTCTTCACCATCTGGAGAGAAACGCTTCAGCTCCAGGACGTCTCGGGGTAGCTCCTTGGCGACGTGTCGTCGTCACTCCTCCTCCAGCTATGTCGTCTGGGCATTACACTCTGATTGAGCGATACGCTCCTTCTTTGCTCAGACCACAAGAGCTAGCATGCCCTGCATTTCCACTACCAAACGAGCTCAGAACAAATGGGTGAAGTGTGTGATTGAATTTCAAACTGAATCACGCCCACCTGACTTACGAGCTCATGCTCGCTCTCTTTGGCACAAGCTACTGTGCCAGCAACTTGCTTCTGGAAGGACATGATCTCCGAAAGAGGAACTGGAACCAAAAGGCCCTGTCAGCCATCCTTTTGCCACATGCTGGGCACCCTGAAAAGAAAGGGAACAAATGCCAAGTAATGACTGAACACTAGAAATCCAAAACAAAAAAAAAGGAATAAATAAAAAAAATGATGATGAGTAGCCACTATGTGCCTTGCCACGTGAACTCTGCTTTTTATGTTTCCCCTGCTTGTGTGAATTGTTGTGATTGATTGATATTTTGTACATGTCAGTGTTTGTTTCTTGTGAAATATTTCTGTTTATTGATGGATGCAGGCTTTAAAAGAAAGAAAAAAGAAAAATAAGAAAACAAAAAGCAAGAAAAAAGATGAAAGAGAAGAAAAGCAAGAAAAATGGATCATCACCCTCCCACATGTATATCTCTGCATTGTGTCTTGCATTGCATTTAGTCCGAGCCGTACGGATAGGACGTTAAGTTGTGCAAGATTGGGGATGACGGTTCTGTTCGGTGTGTCGATAAACGGGCACCGGCTCATTACCGGCTCATCGAATCGGTATCCTGACCCAGTCTCCATGACTTAACAATATTATCTTTGGCCAGTTGATCTCACTGTGAGAATCATTCACTTAAGTCGATTATGCAAGCCACTACGTTTAAACACTCTAAAATGTGAGATATTCCATTCAGAGTCGAGTATTGAGTTTTCCCGAGGTTGCCTTGGGATGTTTCTATGGAAGAAACCATTGTTTGGATTTGTCCCCAAATCATCTCTTTTTTATTCCCCTCGGACCCACCTTGGCTGTAGCACGTCCACAATGGCTGGTAACCGCTCCCCAATGGTGAAACCTGCAGGTTTACGACCCAGGTACTTCCGCACCGTGAAGTTGGTCCTTTTTTAGTTGTTTGTGCCCCAGTGCACACTTTGTATTCCTTGTTTGTTATCATCCAAACAATGGCTGATTTCGGAGAGCCTTCTTCAAGGTTACTTTGGTAAAACTCGAGAAAGATTCCCATCAGGAAATGACGAAGGCGTGTCTCATCACACCTTGGCACCTGCTTTTCACTTCACTCCATTTCATTCCATACATTTCATTCCATTCCATTACATGTCATGCCCCTACAAAGCAGATGCCAAGGCGGGGCAACTGTAGACACGCCATATTCACATTTTTCGCGGGTAAATCTCATATTACATCACGACGTCCCAAAGTGGCTTATGCATTTGATTTATGTGGGTGATTAGCCATTTTTTAGGGTTTTACATAAAAAAGCATAAAAGGTTAGAAAATCCAAATAATGTGAAAAGTTTTTAAAAATACAAAAAAAATTCAAAAAATGTTAAATATATATGTAAATAAACATAAAAAAGATATACAATTATTACCTATCCTTAATCTAATCTTTCTAATCTTTATTCTTAATCTTTCTCTATTATTCTTAATCGTCGTCACCCTCCTTCTCTTATCTTCGTTTCTCTCACGTCCACCTCCTTTCTGTCTTCTTTCCCAGCCGCCCCAACATAGGGCATCTCCCTTTACTCCCATCCTTTTCCTTCTTTTTCTCCATGTCTCTCCATCATTCTCTTTTGTTCTCTCCTTCTCTTCTCATCACACACACCTCTCTCCCTCTTCTCCTCTCCCGAACATCACACACCCACCTTTCTCTTCCTCTCTCTTTCTCCCCTCTCTCTCCTCCTCATCCCGCCATCTCTCTTCCCACCTCTCTCTCTCTCACACTCTCTTCTTTTTCCTCTGCACACTCACGAGCACCGCCGCAGAGCCGCCGCACCCGCCTCCACTGTTGCTGCCATTCGCACCCCTCACCATCGTCCTCGCCTGCCTCTCGGCTACGCCCACGCTGCCGCAACCTCCTCCGCCGACGCAGCACCCCCCGCGTCCGAGCACCCGCGAGCTCCCCCTTCCACTGCAGCTCCTCCGTCGACCGTCCTCCACGCCACCATCCCTATCGCAGCGCAGATCCTGCCACCGCCCAATGACGTCTCCAGCTCCCCCGTGCATGCACCGCCGCCCACGACGCCGCCACCACCTGGCCGCTACACTCTCCACCACCGGAGCACCTCATCGTCGACACCGCCATGCAGCCGCCGCTACCGTCGCCGGCCTCCTCCATCGCGTGAAGCGTCCCGCCGTCACCGTCGTCGTCGCTCCATCTCTCCTGGACACCACAGCCGGCTGCCGTTGCCGTCCGCGTTGAAGCCCGCCGTCGCCGCACCCCATACCACCGGCCACCATCCTTCGCGGCACCCCCTCTCTCTGCAACTCCTCTCCTGTCTCTTCTCTCCCCCCTCCATTTTTTCTCTTCTTCCCGCGCCTCTGCAACTTCTCCTCCGTCTCTTCTCACCCCCCTCGTCTTCTCTTCCTCCCCGCCGCGTCCTTCTTTCTCTCCTCTTCCCGCCGTGTCTCTCTCACTCTATCTCTCTCTCACAACCCCCGTATTCCCTCTCTCTACCCCGTCTCTCCTCCTCTCCCTCCCGCGATCTCTCTCTCGCATCTCCCTCTCTCTCTCCTCCCGTCTCGCATCTCTCTCTCACCCTCTCTCTCTTTCTCTCGCTCTCTCTCTTTCTCTCTCTCTCCCCCTCTTCTCACCTCTCTCTCTCTCTTTCGGTTATTTTATTTTATTTATTCTCTCACCCTCTCTCTCTATATCTCTCGCATTCATCCCTCTCTCTCTTTTCTCTACCCGATCTCTCTCTCCATCTCTCTGCTCTTTCCATGTCTCTCTCATTTTTTTATTATTTTATCCCTCTTTCCCTCTCTGCGTCTCTGCTCTCCTCTCTCTTCTCTCAAACTCTCACCTTCTCTCTTTCTCTTTCTCTCCCTCTCACGTTGTTTCTTCCCTATTTTCATCCTTCATCACTGATGCACACACACAGTATATAGTTTTACATTCACGTGACCCACCCACAGCACATGCAACTTTTCTTGTTTTATCTTTTAACCCTCTTCTGTTACATATATGTTTATATATACATACTAATATATTGACCCGTATATATATTTGGAAGAATATATATATATATATATATGTGATATAGCATATATACATATATATTAGGTGCTCATATGCATATTATGTATATGTTATATATACATACACATATATGATATATATACATATATTATACTCATACGTATACATATTATATATATAGATAGATATCTAAGCCGTTTGTGTAATCTGTTTATAGAAATATTTGCATTCATACATGTATATATACTTTGTATATCTGCATGTCTATATTGGTATAATTGAACATGTGTGTGCGTATGAAATGATGTATATGTAGATATTTCATTCATATTAATTTGTTATCCTTTGTAAAATTCAGGAAAAGTCGGTCTTTAGCTTAGTTAGTGCTCCTGCGTGTTCCTGTACACGGAGAAAGCCGTCTCATCCCTCCGTCCGCTCACCCTCGGGCTTGCATCATCATCAGTGACTCTGTTTCTTATTATTTCATTTTATTGTATTTTCAGTCTATTATCTAGTCATTAGTGTTTTATCTTATGAATTGTCATCATATCGTATCATCTGTTCTGACTTAATTTTATTTAGTGTTTGTTCATTTTGTAGGGTAACCATTCAGAAGCCCTCTTCTTCGGCCAGTCAAACGAAGAGGAAGAAGGAACCCACGTAATTCCCACGTCAAAGGTAAATGCGATCAACCAGTTCGGGACCCTCGGTCCCTGGCGATCACACCATCGAACGCGTGCTTGTAGTAATTTTTATTTTATGTCTATAATACCCGCGGATAGTTAAATCCCGCACGGGTCTGTTTGTACTATAATTGGCCACGGTGAGTCATTTCACCGTGGTCATTTACTTTCAGCACTTTTCTTTTACGCTTTGTTATATTACTGTTAAAACTCCACAGGATCAATGTCCTGTGGCGGTCTGGTTACTCTCTGTTATATTCCTGTTATTACAACTGTGTGAGGAGTGATATGCCGTTCCAAATTTCGAGTCTATGTATGTCTTTGTGTCCGCCAATTTTTACTACATAGAGTCCCAGGATACGAACTCGGTATATGAAAAACTACTCACGGAAAGGTAGGCCACGCCTATCGGGAAAGGAGTTTAGTTTACGTGAGAGGATCTCCGGATCCCCATCTCCGCCCTGTACCGGAGTCCGGTAAGTCTTTTCAGGTCGTACTCTCCATCTTTTCCCATATCACCCCCTTTTTACGCACGCGTTTGTTTCATCATTTATTTTTCCTTTCACTCAGAGAGGGAGAAACCCCATCTCTCTCTCAGTCCACCACGTGACACGTTCATAATCTCCAGATGATGAAATAAGACCCCCGGGGGCCATCCCTCAGGCTTGCGGCTCGTCCGGGGCCAGTTCGCCCCGGGGCACGGCCGCACCCCCAAGGGAGGGCGAACTCCCCGGGGGCCACGCCCTCTCCCCAGCCTGGAGGCCCTACAGCCTTTCCCAGCCCCAGTTCGTGCAAATTCCTAGTTCCGGGGTGCAAAGTTCGGGTTAGGATTCGTTCACCGTACCCGTACGTGGAAGGAGCTGCGAAGAACGTCTACGACGAATCACACGCACAAGCGCGACGAATCACACGCACGAGCGTCTCGGTCCGCGCACATAAGTGTATCCTCCCAGTATCCTTTGTCCTCTTTCTGTTAGCCAAATTAGGACAAATATCAACAAAAAAATTTAATTTTGTAGAGGTGGTGCCGCCCTCTCTCTCTCCCTCAATCTAGTTTGCCTAAACCCCCCAAGGGGGGAGGGTTTAGGCGGACCAGCTTGGCCCCCCAGGCTGGTCCACCTAAACCCCTTGGGTATTAAAAAAAGATTTTTTAAAATAAAAAAATGGACCTATTCGGTCCGCCCAAACCCCCCTGGGGAGGGGTTTAGGCGGACCAGCCTGGATCCCCAGGCTGGTCCGCTTAAACCCCACCCAAATTTTAAAAAAAAAAGAATTTTTACCCCTCGGAAGAGGGGTTTAGGCGGACCAGGCCAGCCCATGGGGCTGGTCCGCCTAAACCCCCCCTGGAGGAGGGGTTTAGGTGGACCAGACCAGCCCCTTGGGCTGGTCCGCCTAAACGCCATCTCCCCCACTCCGTTACACATAAAATAATAATAATAATAATAATAAATATAACAAAATATAAATAACACTATTTAGGGGGTTTACAGGGACCAAATTGAACCCTCAACTTGGTCCACCTAAACCCCTCCCTCCACCCCTTCAAATTCCTATAAATTTCCCCCCCTTAGAAGCTCAAGGGGCAACGGATGAAGGCTTGCACAAGCAAACACTCAGATGGACGAACAAATCCCCCGGCCTAATTGCCGCACCCTCGGACTCCTGAGGCTTTCGGCAAGGGTCGGGAACGCGAGAAGACAAGTGCGCACATAGTTGGCTTGCTAGTCGGCTCACACACGCCGAGGGTATGTCACGCATACTTCCCTCACGCGGTGTTTAGCCGTCTCATACCAAGACCATCCCCGTCGCACGTAAGGCGGCTATGCTAACAGTAAACACACCCGTATCCCGGGTTCACCCATGTATGCCAACTTACGACGGTGACGAAGTGCACTCCGTGATGCCGTGCCCAACCCCGACACGAAATCGCGTGCCTACCGTTCACCCCCCAACCAGCCGTCGGCCCCTCAGATTAACAAATCAAGTCTAGTCGGACCTCTGGCCCGGGAATCATAGTCCCGGGGCCGACCTCGACTCCCCAGCTTGACGACACTCACCGTCCGAGACCCGGACCCAACCGCTCACCTCGAGCTGCGTCTGACCTCCACCAGGCGCCAGTCCATGTCCGCGTTGGCCACCAAGGCAGTCGGGCCCACACCAATCCCTCTGTAAAGAGTTCCTGTAAAATACGCGGATATCCGCTTTGTTACGCAATGACCCGGGGACCGACCCACGTGTCGGAATTGTCCCGCGGCTTGCGCCAGTTGTACTTTGGCCACTTGGGCCCATTTGTAAAGCCCATGCAGCCCATCATAAAGCCAGTGAAATACAAGCGCCCGTATTCGGGCCCCCATCTTCCTACCTACACCGCCCAACATCCTAACCCCAGTAAACACCACTCAGTCGAAAGTGCACCCGCAGTTGCAGAATGCTCCCGACCCTCTACCCACGGCTTCAGACATATATACAGACTTTTCTTTAGCTCAGAACGAAGGTGTTCAGATTCAATCCGATGTAAATAAACACCGGTCGCTTGCGGTCGGTGGGGAAAGACGTCCAGTACACGATTCCCACAATCGCCTACGCACTCGCACCCGTGGAACCCCTTCTCTCCACATGTCGCCCGATCGCCCAAGCCCACGTGACGTACCCTGGTGGCGCTTCCCCGGTCAACTCTTGGTTCCATGGGTGATTGTTGAGAAATCGACTGGCACGCCCGCACCCTGTCCAGTTAACCCGTACCTTGACATTTCTGTGCCATTCGACCCTTTTCGACTTTCCGTAAAAGGAGAGTGCCTGATACCGCCGTGAGAGACATGCAACCGTAAGGAGGCCACTCGAGATACATCAAACTCCCGTATTTTCCTTCCCCGATGTATCCCTTCCTTCCCCCCGGTCATTCGGCATAAAAACCCGCGCGACATGGGTCAAACCCGATACCATTTGGATCCTACGGCGCCACCCACGAGCTGGGAAGTTCAGAAGGGTTAAAAGGGATGGTGTGGTTATGCATTGAAATTCTACACGAGGAGGAAATACACTACATAATTTAATAATTTAACTGACAGAAATAAAAATTACATTTTATAACAATTAAATAATCTACTGATGGGGGATGGACAGCGAACCTGGGACTCTTGCTCACAACTCGTCCCTAGCGAGGGAAACGCGGGATCGTGGGCGGTTGAGAAACCGGCATGAGTCAAGGGTACTCGGCTCTTCCGCGTGTACTCGGATTGAGTCATAGGATAGGTTTCGCTCTCTCTCTCGCAGCGGTGATAAAATATATCGAGCTAGGACCTATCACATGCAAGCAGCGGCATATAGAAATAAATACGAGTAAAGTAAATGCCAAGTGGGGGAGCGGAAACGATACCTCCACGCTCTGAGTGTGGGGAAGACGACCCCGGCCGAACTCGTACTCCCGGTGTACAAATATTACAATAATTAAATAAATGAATTTATCACCTACTTCACGCAGGGAGGTAAAGGGCTACAATGTGGGGCCCGGGAGTAGCGAACTCGGGTTGACGGGCAGTAATTTGGGCCGGAGACGGGCTGTTGGTCCGACTCGGTTCCAACTCGGTACTGTTTCAACTCGGTACAGCAAGGGAACTCAGCAACTGGGACGGCAGCTTCCGGTAGACTCCTTGCTGCGGCGACTTACTAGGACGCTTCTGATGGGGTGTCGATCGATCTCTAGGAGCGGCGGTCGTCGAAAGTGAGCCGGCATATTTTTCGAGGATTTAATTCTCGGACTGAGTTGTTGGCCTGTCCTCAGATCTGCTCTGCGCGCCTTCACGAAAAGATTTCTTGTGACCAGATCCGGTGTCGGATCGACGCAAACTTGGTACCGACGGATAGAGGACTCAGAGGGCTACAACATGTAGTGTTTTCAGATCCATCAAGTGAATGGATTGAAAATGAAAATGACTGTTCCTCAATGGTTTTTGCTGGATCGGACTGACAGACACACAGGACAGATTGAGTTTCCCCTAAAAATGAATTTGGACTGAAACAAAAACAATAGATCTAGACTCCAGAAAACTTATGGTGGAAGGGGGGTACATGAGGGACATGTATGATTTTTTTGGAGATTTTAGGAGATGTATAAGGGGGTGGGAAAAATACGGGATCATGGATCTATCCTGCAGATCTGCTGATTGGCAGACTGTCAGGGGTGGAACAAAAAATATGGGAAAAATACCAAATGACCTTTGATTGGCACGAAATTTAAAATGGAGACTGGGGATAACAAAAAGAACAAACACGCAAAATTTCAGCTCGATCAGATCTCTTGATGTGAATAAAAAAATCAGGCTTCAACCTTCTGTCCTGATGTGGATAGGATTCCGATGCGGTGGCGGTGCGACGGCGGCTCGATGGCGGCGGCGGTGCTGAGCTTCTCACTCAGAGAGGGGGAGGGGAGGAGACTTCACACCTCAAGAAATTTTTAGAACTCCATCTGCAAGTGGGGTGGGAGAGAGAAAGGGGTGCCCTTGGGCTTGCTCTTGGTAAAAATACTTAATTCTTCATTAAAATCTCTAATGACACTATACATAGGCTTATATAGAGAATGGCAAGGGGTGGGGGGCTGGGAATTTCATGGGAGAGAGGGGAGGGGTAAACTAGGGAGAGCATTTTCTTCCCCCATGTGGTCAAATGACCAAATTAAATAAAAATACAACATGGAATAAATTATATTATAAGGGAGAAGCATCTTGGACTTTGCTTGGTCCAAGTTTAAATTTTCTTCCACCTTGTCCCCCCTTGGTCCAAGTCTAATCTTGGACTTTGAACCAGCCCCACATGGGCCCTAGAACCTAGGTGGACCAATGGGAAAGAGGGTGGGGGACCCTGCTGGACCCACTGGTAATTTACATAGAAACCCAAAGACTTTAAAGACTAACAAATAGGCTTATAATGCCTTACAATTACAAACCCAATTAGTCAATGGTATAAATGCAAACAAAAGGACACAAATGCAAAAATAAAAAAGTTAGTGTCCGGTGTCGATTCCCATCATCTACAGAGTCCAGTCCACAAGTACAGTCAACGAAAAGAAAACGTACTCTGCTACGGGGGCTCACCCCGGCATTGGCAAGCTGGCATGCTACAAGTCCTCCGATCAGAACGCTCCGCCTCTGGGAGAACGCTACACTTGAAAAGTAGGAAGTGTGCCTCATCTCATTGGCCCAATAGGGGTCCCGCGGATCCCCACCACAATGAAAGCGGTAAACAACAGTAACCGTAACAACCGCAATAACAACAATAATAAAATAACAACATCGACAACAACAGTCGGGACGGCAAGAACAACGAACTAAGGAAACACGAAACCTCTATGCTAGCCGATTCCCAACAAGGGGACCTCGACCTCCAACCGAGATTGCCGACCCACAGCAAACCCATAGTCCCATTACCGAGAGAAAACCTCGCGATGACATGGTGGTAACAAGCCGTTTCCGCCGACGGAAACACCAACAAGGCCACGCGGCCACACACACATTCCTTCACCCTCGGGAGGACCACAACCCACTGGCAACCTCGGTCCCGAGCTAAGGCCAAGGGAAGAACCTTGCCCCATACACAGGGCAACACACACACCCGTCTGCCGGAAGGGCCACGACAACATTGTCGGTAACTCAACCTTCACCGGCATAGGGACCGCTACTCAGGTATACACAGCATGGCCAGATGCGTCCATTGACAACTTATACTACGCTAAGGCCTCAAATGCGCGCACACTACTCACACCCGGTCCCGGGAGGAGTAGAGGAGACTCTCACACACACCACACCCTCGGACTAGTTGGGATCTGCACCTCTTCGTCCGTCAGCACAGCCGTGTAGAGGGTACGTGCCACTGTGTCCATTAGCATCGTACTCTTATCCCAACTACGGTACGTACGCTCAGGCGGTCCCGCCTCTACACAAGGAGTGTCGCACACTCTGGGCGGTCCCGCCCGGTCCAACCACGATCGGCTACTGGGATCCTCCACGGTCTCGCAGAGTCTCTCCGAGCTCTAACATCCGCCGTCCCGCAGGAATTTACCACAAAACTCGGTCGATCACGGTCTAACAGAAATCTTGAGAAGGGTGTGCACACGCATGCAAACCACCATGAACTATGAATAACACTAAGGGGTGCCAAGGAACCACCCCCGACAGAATAGCGCAACTAGTGGACACCGGCCCACTAACTCACACAAAACCACCCAACCGCGATCACGGAACTTACGCGGATATGACCCTCCACGGTCACTAAACTCACGCGGTAATTACTCGTCATAGGCACACAAGACACATAAAAACCATGCTACAAAAGCATGGCCAAAACCCTTCACGAGGAACCCATGAACCCTCGAACTACGTGGACCAATCCTTGGGCAACTGCCGCCCTCACAAGGCAGAAATGGCCCAATTTCCATGCGTTTTTGTGAATATAATATTCTTATTTATATTCAGGGCAAAAAACCACGCATCCGGGGCTGAAACAGCCGCTTAAAACATAAGACATGGGAGTTCGGTCGACCAGCCAGAGCTAGTCGATCGACCAAAATTCCCAGGGGTCAAAACCCCTGAAACTGCGTCGACGTGCCCTTCACAGGGGGTCGATGCACCCTGGGTCGGTCGACCGAACTAAGGGGTTCGGTTGACCGAACCCAGCAGCAGAGCAACCCTTTGCTCTGCCAGAACGGTCGACCAATCCAGCGATTGGTCGACCGATTCCGGCGACCAACGCATGGGGTGACCCTATAGGGCCCCGTTCCACGCCCGGCTCGCCCCCGTAGCGAGCGGGAAGCTAGGGGAACCACTCCCCGACCTCTAATACACCAATTGGGACCCAATGGGTCATAAATCAATGATTAAAATCGTGAAATCGTCGCTCACCCCAAAACATGCTTAACCCGTCCTGAAATAAGAATAAAACTTGCCCACTGCCTCACCACGGCCCGAAACCATGAGGGAAGACAGGAAAAGCAAGCGGGAAACATTCCCCAACATCCAATCTAACAATATACTAAAAATCATTACCTAGATCGATGAAATCGCCACTCACCCTGGCATGATCATTTAAACCCCAACGAAAGAAAACCCACTGGATCTCGCTCTGATTGACATAAAAATGCGAGGAAATAACGCAGGAAGGGTAAGGATCCATCTCCCTACCTTTTACGAAGAAACTGCGATGAATGGACGCCGATCAATGCTCGAATCGTCGTGATCCTCGGCCGATTCTTCCCGAAAACGCAAAACTGCCTCACTGCACCACCGCCTTTTGCTCCAAGCCCCGATCCCCGCCGCTCGTCGCCCGCACCGCCCTCCGCCTCGCCGCCAATCCTCCCCGTCGGTTGCCGGAGAAGAAGAGGGAGAGAGGGAGAGACGTGAGAGTGAGAGAGGGGGAGAGCGGGAGTGAGGGAGAGAAGAAAGGGGAGGGGGTTTTTTAAAGAAAATTTTTATTTTATTTTCCCTTTTTTTGAAAAATTCTATTAACTCCAAATAAACCCTAAAAATTACATTTTGACTCTAAAAAATTTCATAAAATAACTAGGCCGCTCCACGCGCAGCCACAGACCCAAAATAATTCACATATGCACCACTAGAGGGTCCGAGAATCTAATATAAAAGTCTAAAACTCACTCGGACACGATCCGCAACTCACGGAAACACGATCTGAAAATCCAAGATGTTACATTTAATCTGGGAGTTCTCGCTCCCCCCTAGGGCCTGGTGTGAGGAGAACATAGAGGATACCCTTGCAAGCCAGGCCTGGATCACGGGGACCACCCCACTATAGTCATGGTCTGACATTACTTCGGGCCAATAACCCGGTGAGTCTGCCTCATCTTCACTGGGAGTCATCTCCCTCTTTCCATTAAACTTGTCACCTTCCCAACAGATACTTTCCAAACTGTTACTCATGTCTTCACTATGTTCCCGACTCAGAATACCCTTCGGGCATGGGGGCACGTGATGAGCAAATGAATGGACTTAAACACCCATGCCCCGACAAGGGAATTCTCGACATGTTTTCAAACTATATATTCTTGCTTTTGTTATTAATACGGATTTCAGGTCATAAGGCCCCTCTTATTGGCGATTAATTAAGGGTTTTCTCCCTTTCGGGGAGATATAATTAACGTCGTGACCTTTATGGCGCGGCTGGTTCCGATCCTGACACGAAACTCACCATCGTCTGACAAGTCAGACGGCGCGCACCAGGGGTTCTAAACCACCCCGATTTTAGAGTCTGAATAAATCGTCACTCTGTGACTGGCACGCCCACACACTAAATAAATGAAATTCATAAATCAACAAATAAATAAACGAGAATTCAAAGTGCTTCCACAAAACCTCGATATGGAAATGCTATGAATCGAGAATCATTTACTTTCCAATATAGTAAATCCACCTTCCTCAATAGCCCACCTTAACACTTTCAAGTCGAGAGCTAACCCACAACAACATAAGTGAACATAAGATCAAAATTCACACATCCCATGACATTCTGGGATATCTCACTCTTTCGATTTCGATAACGAGGTTGGTCATTCATCATCACCTTTGCATAAATGTATGTTCCATCAATTACACTCAAAGCATTCTAAGTACAAAGCAAACAAAAAAGTACTAGCGCGCACTTTATGAACAATTAAATGGGAGTTAATATTTATGAGGAGTGTGTCTAGCACATAACCTTGAAGAAGGGGTAGGATTTGGGGTCATGCCAAATTTTGGGATGCATTTGCTCTTCACCGATTGGCAGTTTGATGTGATCATGACGTATGGATAACATTGCCGTGAGAATATTATTAAAGTGTCGACTAATGGTCTCTCACGAATGTTGGAACCACTCTCTGAGTAACCTATTCCCAACTCTATGGCCAACCTCAAGAAGAAAAATAGCCAATTGCTTAGTGGCGGACATATTCCTGGTGTCATTGAGCACACCTCTTTTCATCAGTGTATCTCTTAATCTTAAAAATGGGGGGGGGGGGGGGGTGAACCCGAAAAATTGAGTATGCCCTGCCAACATGACCATCCATTACCTGTTTAATCCACCTATGACCTCGACAAACATCTGTGTGCATTGGGGTCCTAGAGATAGATATAGAAGGGGACAAGATATGCAACACTACAACATGTTCAACCTCCTCCCAATACTCCTCCTCGTCCATCATAAAGCCAATGAGGGATTGAAGTGAATCACCAGTTTAAACAGTTCGGTAATTCATTTTGAATGCAATAACTGAAAATCATATATCATAGACATGAGCAAATTTAATTGGTGAATGAGCATTTAATCAAACAAGCATATAAATGAAGCAATTGCATGTTGACAAATAATTAAATACATAAATATAAAAGTGCACATGTCGATAAACACTTGAAAAAGATATGAAAAACTTTCAGAAGTAGCCTGGACGGCTTAATATCCATCTAGTTCTCAACTCTTTTGAGAGGGCCAAGAAGATGGAACAGTCATCCACGGAGCGAAGAAGGTCAATAGCTCTATATATATATATCTTGTAAAGGAAGTCCAAGCAACTTTATTAGCATATCAATTGCCTCATCCATTGGTGGGGTAGTTTTTTTTCCATTTGAAACATCTCCCTGGCCAAAGTCATCCTTTCATGACCTAGTGCCACCAATTTGCCAATTGAATCTTCATTGCCCTGTGACATTACTTCCTCTTCATCCTGACATTACTAGATGAAGGCATGCTCTTAGGGGCAGGAAGAGCACCCTCATTTGGTTGATTGTTACTATTGGGAGTTTCGACTCATGACTCTTACTGATTATCAGGTGTTTCAGAATCATTCAGAAGATTGCCTATATTATTAAAATCAGTGCCCATCTCCCCCTCCACATCCTGCTCCACATCACCATGCTCACTACGCGTGTCAAGGTACAAGGTACTTTTGTTACATGCACCGTTATCACCTCTCGCCATAGAAGTAGAGAAAATGATCTCCTCTCATCCATAAATAAGAAAGGCTTTCTTTGAATTTTTCTATATTCTCTACTGATCTGAAATTTTGAACCATATGTTATTCATCACTAATAAGTAAAACTAAGAATCAAATTTATAATATGCAACTTTCATATGACTGTGAGATCTTCCCAACTTTTATCTGTGCCTGGGATAGATCTTTTTTTGACATCATCCCACCCCCAACCTTATCCTTCTTGATATTTAAAATTAAATAATACCTTTTCTTTATATTTTTTAACTGATTTTTCAAATTTTTCATTGAGTAACCTAACTTTGTCTCCTCATTCAAAACTTTGATTGTGTGTCTCCATACATCTTTTGTGAAATTTTCATTGACAAAGCCATCATTATTAACACAATGTTCTACTAATAGGTCTACGAAGACCCAATCCGCATCATTGCTCCAATTTGCAACCCTAGTCTTATCTTTGGATACACTCATAAATTCTTAATAAATGAATATAATATAACATTAGCAGGGAAGAGGTTAGAGTAATCCAAATTAAACATATGACACATAACTAATTTATGATGATATCAAACTGAATTTTTACTTACAAGCACTGACCATGACATTACAAAAAAATACCAAGCTCTAAAAACACAATGTAATACAATAATCAGATTAAGATTAATACAATAATCAGGAAAAAAGTAATCTAAAACATATTGTGCAATCTTTTAGTAAAAATTTTAGATTATATTAACAAGATTGGATATGCATAATAGCCTACAGAAATCACAAATCACACTATGTAACTAAATCACACAAGGAATGTACTTAAATCACAAATTGTAATTATATTACCATGACTTACAGAAAAATGACTTACATAAATCACAAATCACAATCACACATGATCTGCAGAAAATTTCACATTAATCTGAAACACAAACATGAGAACATTCATCCTGTGTAATCTACAAACACATGAATAGATATGAGATTATTCTGATTAATCATGTGTTGATATTTTTTAATGTGGTGAAGTGAATGTGATGATGAGGTGTGTGAAATATGGAAGTGTGATATGTGCTATGTGCTAACTCAAGCAAGCAACAACATCAAGTATAAAGCATGTGAGCATGTCATCTCAACAGTGCAAGGAAAGCAAATAGAAGGAACTAAGCACATGCCGTGGGCGTGGAGCAAAGAAAGAAATAAGTAAACACACACCGTGGGTGTGGAGCAACTAAAAAGCAAAGGAAATAGAGAGAAGAATATGATGACAAATACCCAGAGAAGGATGATGTGATCGCCACCAAAGCAAGTAATGCAGCAAAACTACACCACGTACCTTAGAAAGAAGTCGAGTGAAGCACACTCGCCCGCGGGAGAGAAAACTAGGTGCAGACGCAAAAAATGGTCATGAGACGACCGCAAGGCGAAGAAAGATGGTCGTAGACTGCAAGGGAAGACAAACATTCTGGCGACGGCCACTAAGCGTACCTAGAAAAGTATGATGTGGAACTTGAATCTCCGCCCCTCCTGGCCGGCCAGAAGAGTTGGGCCTCGTGTGATGAGCTCTATAGACTTGCAAAAGAGTGTGGACACAAGAAAAAATAACCCAATTAGCCCTAGGAAAAGTGTAGTATCTATAGTGCAATGGAACTAGTATGCATAAAAGGAAGGGGGAATACCTGGGGGGTTGTGGTTTTTTAACCCCTGTGGGGCATGAAAACAGTAGGAGGATGTTTAAAAACGTGATGTGAGTGCAGAAGAACGTGGAAGAAGAAGGAGAATATGTGCTATGATGATGCAAAGAAGAAGAAACTAAGAGAAGAAAAGACACAAAAATAACTTAAAAACTGGTTACTCCCTGGACCAGACGACCCTAGGACGCAGACACGAGCTCCCCCTGGTTGGTACTCACTCCAGGATGTAGTAGCACTTCGACGTGAGCTCCAGAAATCTCCTCCTCAAGTCATGAAGTCAAGGGTTCTATTTATAGACCCCCAAAACCGTAGGTCGAGTTGGAGGGATAATAACACGAAAATAGGGCTGAACTTAGATAAATCTCGAAGATAATACTCCCAAGAATCCATAGAAACAAACAGAAGCTTCTGAGGACCAATACTCAGAGAGAAATCACCAAACTAAGGACTCTAGTTCGGCCACGGATGGCGAGAAGAAGACCAGGCAGAGCATGACTCTCTGTCTCCCCTAACGGTCTTGCGATAGACCGCAAGGCTCGAAAAAATGGTTGTCCGATATACCGCAAGGCCCAGTCGTCTACAAAGAGATAAGACCAACGAAACCCAACAGGACTCTCTGCCTCCTAGCGGTCTAGCAAAGGACCGCCAACTCCCCCTTAACGGTCGTACGATAGACCGCAAGGCTAAGAGACATGGCAAAATAGATAAAGACAAATAAATCTTCAATTAAATCCACAACAAAATATTTATTAGCCCTTATCTAGGCCCAATAAGCCCAAATGACAAGAAAAGAAGGAGCTAGGCCCAACCAGGGAGAGCAACCCATAAAATAAGCCCAAAATGTGACCAAAAATGACCCAACAACCGGCGAACAACCCGGGACATCATAAAAATAAGTAAGGAGATGACCCAACTCATTAGTCATAAAACGGGTGTCAGCATCATGCTCATAAAATGAAAATTGAGCATCATACTAACAAAATCATGTTTAAAGGAGCAGCATCCCACACTGATGAGGGGTAGGAGCAGTCATGAATGAGAAAATCAAACAACAATAGCCTTACACGAGGGAAGAAGCAACCAACATGGTGATGAGGGGAAAAGAGCAGCCCACTCACTGAAGGGGAAGGATCAGCCATGTTGTCAGCCTACAGAAGGAATGAGCACCACACAAAGGTGAAGGGGAAGGAACAGCCCACGGACTGTACGTACACAAACCGGACAAAAAATCACATAATATCATCATAGACAAGTAAAGGGAAGGATTCCAAATATAACACACGACATTACCTCTCACAGCAGTAGGGAAGGAAGGATGTTTGCAGAAGACGTCGTCGCCAGACAAGCGTAGATGAAGATCCCATGGTCGGAGAAGACTAACTCACAAGGGCACAACAAATGATGGCCGGAGACGGTGGGTACCCAGCTCTGACAAGGCGTCATCAGATGAGGATCACAGATGGTGAACCCTCATAAGAGAAAAAGGGGCAACAGATGAGGAAGGAGAAAGATGCAAGGGGCCGTTGCCGCAGAGTACCACCAGAGATGATCGGGAGGGAAAAGGGCAACAGATGGGGAAGGAGAAAAACACAAGGCGCCGTTGTCGCAGAGGACCATCGGAGACGATCGGGAGGGGGTAGGAGGGCAAGAGTCGGAGACGATCGGAGCGATTCGGGGGAGCAGAAGGGCAGGAGCGGGAGGGCAAGAGCGGGACAAACGAGACGAAAACGGGGTTAAGTCATTAATTCCACCATTTTGGTGGAATGGTTTAACCCTATGTGTAACCCTGATATCGGTCATAACCCCATTCTCGCTAACCCCTTTATTCCCGCACAAAAATGACGAACCAAACGGAAAACGGGGTCACATCCCGGATATCCTCCACTTATCCCCAACCAAATGGGCCCCAAGAGTGTATGTATGGAAGAGAGGCTGTGGAGTTGTTTCGGCAAGGGGGGGGGTGATTCTACTATACGTGGGTGGGAAAAGTTTAAAAGCTGGAATCGAGTTGGAGCTTTTGATTTTTGAGGCCATCTATATATGTATGTAACAAACTCCCCCGTGGATCCAGGAGCTATATGCAGAAACATGATGCAACGGTGCCGTGCCCAAAGGGCATGCATGCCATGCATGGGTAGAGTCGTTCCATCTAAAAATCAGATGGCTTAATTAATTAGCTGATTCCTGTCTTTTTAGAAGGCCGACTTAATTAATTAAAATTTGGTGCTCCGAACTTAAGTTCAGCCTCTCGTATATATTGTTCGATCTTCAGATCGAACGTCAGCCGGAGTGCGTGGCGTATACCACGCCCCACTGTACGCTGCATGTACTCTACCCGGTCATGTACCAAAGAATTATGTGTGTAGTAGTAGTGGAAAGTTTTTGGGGGCTACCTAGCTCTCTGTTGTCTAGTTGGGGGCCGGAGGTGGAGGGGGAACCCCTCCATAGGTTTGTTCTCTCCTCCTCCGATCCGGCTGTTACGTGGGGTTGAGAGAGGGTTCACTTACGTGGGGATGAGAGTAGCTGGGTGAGCCCCCCCACGTATATGAGAGAGAAGAGAGAGGAGAGAGAGATGTGAAGAGAGATAGAGAGAGAGGAGGAAGGGGATCGCACGTCTCCCTCCCACGTTTGCGTCTGGGCCGAATTCTATTCCTAACAACCCACCAAACACCTCCTCTCTCTCTCTCTCTCTCTCTCTCTCTCTCTCTCTCTCTCTCTCTTTCCATCACAGCCCTAAAGACCTCCCATTATCTCTCCCCCTACCAACCTCTCCAGTACTCCTCTCCTGGGTCTCCTCCTCGCCAATCTCCAGGAAGCTGCAGCAGCTGCGGGGGGGGGTCTGGCATGAGCCCTCCAAGGAAGATCACCAGCGGCGCCAGCCCCCGGCCAGCGCCGCTGAAGGTGCACCGGGACTCCCACCTCATCCACAAGGCGGCCACCTCCTCCACCTCTCCATCCTTCTCCTCCTCCTCCTCCCCCTCCAACTCCGACGCCTCCAATGGCAGCAACACCCAGCAGCAGCAGCCGCAACAACAACAACAACGACAGCCGGTGATCATCTACACGCATTCTCCCAAGATCATCCACACCCAGGCCTGTGACTTCATGGCCCTGGTGCAGAAGCTCACGGGGCTGTCCCGCTCCGAGGACGACGAGGGCGGCGGCCCTGCCCCGCCGCAGCCGGCGCACCCGCACCCGCCCGGCCGGTCTCGATCGGACGGCAAGTCAGCTCCACGGGCGGCGGCGGCTGCGGCGCTGGCAGCAGCGTCAGCCTTCGCGAGGAATGATAACTCGTCGTTCCCGCCGGAGAATCCCGGGGTTGCCGGCGACGTGCATGGCGGGCAGCTGCTGCCGCCGGCGGTCTTCGATCCGCCGCCGCCGAACCCATTCCTGTCGGACATACCCCTCTTCACACCCAACTCCTCCGATCTCTTCTGCTCCCCTAGGCATTACTACAATTATCCGAACACAGTCTTCTCTGCTCCTAACGTAGGCACCTCCATCTCACCTCCTTCGGTCATGGATGTCATGAAGGCCTTTCATGAGTATTGAGATCGCTTCAATTCCACCCATGCATGGCTTTGGGTTTTCTTTCTTTCCCTCCTTCGATCAGGATCTCTCTCTCTCTCTCTCTCTCTCTCTCTCTCTCTCTCTCGTGCCTAGGAGGCTAATAATCTCTTCTTCTTTTTTTGTTTCCTCCCATTCGTTATTTGTTTGATCATATAAGCTCGAGCTGAGCAGATGACGTCTGGACTATATGATTTGGTTCTTCCTTTTCTTTGGTTTATTTCGCACCCCCCCCCCCCAAATGATTTTAAGGGGTGGCAATTTTCCCTTAATTTTCCGATTGGTTTCAGCTAGATCTTCTTATTGATCTTCTCTATTTTTTTTTCTACAATGCTGTTCAAAGATGAATAATGGGTTTGAGTTATTGTTTAAATAAACCTAGCTGGTTTCGTTTGGAGAAATTTGTATCACTGTTCTCTCTCTCTCTCTCTCTCTCTCTCCCCACAACCCCAGCCCCCTCACAATATTGTTTAGTTATTACAGCCTTATATGTGCATGTTATATATAGTCTAAGAACGTGCGGATTGTCATTGGAATGACAAAACCATGCATATACATGACTGGCATCCAATGCATGGATATGGGAACCTACAAGCCAAAAGATCACAGAGACATTCTATGGCAATCAAAGATCATGGCCTTCAAAGAAAGAGGAGCTTCTTGTTGGAAGGCTAGATGGCACCAATCGCTTGTTCTAACCTGGACAGCCTGTTTGGCTTTGAAATTTGGGGGGGGGGGGAGAAAATGGTTTAGCTATTCTCTCTCTTACACCACTAGCATTCAGAAGTTTGATCTAATTGGCCGGAAAACAAAAAAGTATATATATATATGTATATCCAATAAATTCATTAAAGTTTCTTACTGCTGGTTCAATCCTGTCAAATTGGTCCAGTAAAAACATAACCGGTTAATGTAAAACAAATGATTAAATTGGACAAATTACAGTTACAGGTGGTTAATTAACTGGTGATTAATTAATTAAATTGGCAGTTCGATCGTTGTTGGCATGCATCAACTTTTAATTACCATCACCAGTAAACAAAAAAGACTAGCTAGAGAGAGAAACTTACGAAGGGTAAGAAGCTCTAGGCTTGCTAGTGGGCAAAATTCAGTGATCCACAGGGATTTTCAGCAAACATATTGGCCTTGTAATTAAGAAGCCTGAAGAGTATCCATCAATCTACCTTAAAGAAGGGTTATTCATCTTACAACAGCGAATTCATGATCCGGAGGAAAGGTGGAGAAATCATGAAAGATCTCTCTCTCTCTCTCTCTCTCTCGCCAGTGTCATTTTGTATTCAGTTCCTCTTGGGAAAAGGAACAACTCTAGCAGCTCTTGGGGGGACCAAATAATTATTTAGTTTGGAAGGGAACCGATGTGAGTATTAATTTGAACCACTACGTGAGTGGTTGTCAGTGATGCAATTAGGAAGATTGAGGGCCAAATAATGGAGGCATATAATATATATATATATCGTTACTTGTAGAATGCAAGTGGGATCGGGTTGATCTACAACCCAAATGCAAAAACGATCCATATATTTATGGATTATATCATTATTTTGTGCATCGGAAACGGATTGGGTGTATGGGGATCGTATTAGGAGTTTGGCTTGAAGGATCTCATCGATATCTCTCCTACGTACGGATGGGGTTATGGACCTCAAGCTAAATAAATTAATCCACTCTAATATGCTCTGATCCCTAATAAATTATTATAGACTTGATTAGTTGTCTACCTTCTAAATCCAAGGATATACACTTCAATCTGTAAATTTATCTTTTTATAAATGGATTATATATGTTCATTTTATGTAATGTTGTTATACGTGACAAAACTTGCTGTTTTTATCTTAACAAGTTAGTTTGATCTTTTGCAATTCAAGTTTATCTTAACTGTGCTGATAGGTTTCTGGATGTTATATTTTAACTTGTATGCATTTCAAAATTCGTTTGTGAATAGTTTTCTGGGTAAAGATATTCGTTATATTTTTATGTGATATCCCAATTTTTTATATATTATTGGGTTGTCTTTGCTCTCGATCATATAGATAAGGTTATTTCTAAAATTTACTTTTGATAGCATATGACCAGCGGTCGGCACCAAATCACAATGGTACATTTTTGACACTTCACTCTAAGGAGACTAGTAAAAATAATATAAAAATAAAAGTTTTGATTCCTACAAAGAAATTCCTATGGAAAGTACATTTGCTAATTAATACCTCTTAACTATTCTAATCAAACCCATTCATCATATATATATATATATATATATATATATATATATATATATATATCCACTTAGCGTTTATCCAAAGAAAGTTGGTAAAGAATTAAAAAAAATATCTGATTTAATATAAAATTATGCCACTTAACCAAATTAGAATTACAATAAAAGCTCAAACACTTAATTATTTTATGCACGCTAAACAACATATCCGTATACTGCTAGTTCTTATCTAGTCTCAAGGTGCGAAACCCTTCAATGTTGGGAACCTTCATTAATTGAAAATTCTAAATCATTTTCCTAGGCTAATGTTTGATTATTGTACTTTTAGTTGCATTCTTTCTCGCCTCCAAGTGGAGAAAAACTTTACATACGATTTCTCGGGTAGAACACCTTAATTTTACCATACGTTGTGTTATATGTTTTAATTATAAGAAGACGTCCAAGCAATATTTTATCAGTACTTGTCTCTTGTTAATTAAGTATGTCTTCGTAGGATTAATTTTCTCGATAATTATTACATACGATTTGATTGTTCAAACGATCTCATATCTCAAAATTATGGCAAAACATGTGAAATAAGTGTGATATTATAACATTTTGCCGAAATATATTTGGTAATCCTATCACTTTGAACTCTTCCGGTTTCATTAATTTGATCCATATTTTATTGTAAATTGAAGCTGCGTGATCTCGCATCGGATCCTGAGCCGCACGATCTTGGATGAGCATTTGTCGTTGTCACCACGATTGGAGATCTACAAAGCAGGAAACGGATCAGAGGAGCCCAGAGTTGAGACCCTGGGGAAAACTCTCTGATGCTTAAGTTAGCAAGTTGATAGAGCATAGGTGAAAGGGATGTAGGAGAAAAAGTGAGGGGCACAAGATCACTCTCCACCAGTGAGTGTGGTGTTGAGTACTCAAGATCACCTTTACTTTCTGAAGAGTTTTCTTGGGATTTATATAGTCACTCGCCCCGTATAGGAGTCCTGGAAGCTTAGGGGACTAAGGGGAGTTACGTCCTTATCGTGGGCTTTTTAAGGCCTGAGGACTCTTGCTCTCCCTTATCCCTTCGAGTTTCCTGCTCTGGGCTATGGCGTAACCTTCGCCTGGATAGGCGTTGTTCGGCAGCCGGGTCGAGCGCGGGTCGCCCGTTCAGGGCTCTTCCCGGGTGATGGAGGCGTCATTGGACGGTTTATACTCGGTCCCTGATTGGGGTTCTCCCGAGCGACCGTTACTCAGTCTTTCGGGCCCGAAGGCCGCCTAAGAAGTATTGGGCCGAGCAAGTTTTGGGCTTCAAATAAAGTGGACTCGTAAAAGGGGCTATCACTTTGGGAGTCCGGCCTGTTTGGGTCGAGAATAAACTTATTTGGGCCGCTCCGGGCCATATGTCTTTGGGCCGCTGATTTTACCCCTCTCCACTTGCCCCCCTACTCCCGAGCCAAAGTTTGGGCTTGGAGAGTAGAGCACAATGGGGTAGCGTTGGTGGCTCGATTGGGAGATATCTTTTGCCGGCAGGTGGCTCGGTAGCGTTTGTCGGCAGGGGTAGCGTTGGTGGCTCGATTGGGGTATATCTTTTGCGGCTATCCTGGCGGCGTGCATATGATGATGGCTCCCTCGAGTTGGTGCAGGGAGGCCCTCCTTGGAGTTCGGAATGTCACGCTGCTTCCCGCCAGGATCGCTGGGGTGTATAAATATCACGTATGCTTGCATTCCACATCTCCTCCGTTTAGGGCTTTTCCCTTCATCGCATTCGCATTCTGAGAGAGTCCATGCACCGTGAGAGCGATCAGAGGGAGCAGAGAATGGCAAAAGCTTTTGCAGAGTTGGCAGAGGTCACGGCGGCGGCAATCCGTCAGCTTCCTCCTTCCCTTGAGTCTTCTGACTCTGCTATTCCCTCCTCTTCTTCTTGCTCTTCTCGTTCCTCCATTGCAGAGCATGACCCCGAGGTTGAGGTCCGTGAGTTTGAACAAGGTGTGGGGAGTTCAGTGCCGAAGTCCAGCCATCATCTGTGCAGCGAGCTGGGCGAGGCCGAGGTGAAAGAGATTGAGAACCGCTACAGGCTACCATGGCGGTACTACTTCTCTCTGGCCAAGTCCCACGAGTCTATCCTGGATACTCGTTCGGGCCTTTCTGCATTTTTCTTTTGGCTTGGAAGTGTGGCTTTCATCTTCATCTCCACCCCTTTGTTACGCAGTTGCTGCAATTCTACCAACTGGCTCCTGTCCAGTTGGTTTCTAATTCATATACTTTCATCTTCTCCTTTATCTTCCTTTGTCGCTCGTGTGGTCTCGCCACTTCTTTGAACCTTTTTCACGCCTTTTCCGAGCTGAAGGAGTAAACCCATGCAGGGAAGGGTTTCTTCTATCTTCAGGCGGGGAGAGGGAGGAGCTGCATGATCCTCTCTCCTCAGAATTCGTCACATAAGGGGTGGAAGACCCAATTTTTCTGGCTAGGATCTAGCAAGGGTGCTGCCAGCTGGGGCTTCCCTGACCAATCGAACTTTCAGCCGATATTCCCTCCGAAGCAACCGGCAATTTCCTCAGAGTTGGAGGAGGCGATTAGGGTTCTTCAGGAGAATCGTAGATCGACCGTTGAGCTGATGATTCCAGCCAACATTGATAAGTTTTCTCGCCACGCCCTTCCTCCTAGCGGTAAGAGTTTTGAAAACTCAGCTTTTGCATTCTCTTGTCCCGGTCGGTCGAGCCCTTGCTGATGACTTGTTTCCTGATGGGCAGAAGTGAGGGGTGGTGAGGACGATGGGCGACCGTCGGAGTAGGAGGTCGTCGAGCTGGAGGAGGCGACTGCTCCGAGCGTGCCTCAAGCTTCTGAGGGTCCTTCTTCTGACTGGGATAAGGGCAAGCAAGTTGCCCGGAAGGATGCCCCAGAGCGATGAGGGTCTAAGCCAAGGACCCTGGGGAGCGGCTGTTGCTGTCCTCGTTGAAAGCTTTGACCGCCAAGAAGAGGCGGTTGAAGAAGGCAAAAATTTCTCGTCTGACCGAGGAGCCCCCAGTCGAGGATATCCACCACCCGAGCCTCCCGACGACTGAGCCAGAGGTGCCTGCAGCAGGTGAGAGGACCTCCGCCGAGCCTGTAGGAGCGCAAGGGGAGGAGGTTGGTTCTGAAGTCCAAGTCAGGGTTGATGGGGCGCGCGGTGGGGCGAGGGTCCAGGCCGAGCCGAGCGTCGTCATCTCGAGCATGGGGATGTCTGGAGAGGATGCCTCGGCCCCTACTCTTCCTGAGAGGGCTCTTCCCCATCAGCACGGGTGGTTCGCCGTTCGGGCCTCCTTGTACAATAGGTGCCGAGCTCTGGCGCCTTCGTCGGTTCGGGAGGAATTCTGACGTTGCTCCCCCCCAATGCTCTTCGAAAGAGTCATGGAGGGAGGTTTGTTCATGGCCCATAACTGATTTCTTCACGCGGCTTGAGAGTGAGGAGAGTGCTCACAACTGGGTCTGCACTGAGTCTGATCGGAGGATCGGGCGGTTGACCTCCGAGCTTGAAGTTCTTCGGCGGGAGGTGACCTCGCTTCGGGCTCGGGATCGGGCGAGCCAGGAGGAGGCTTGGTCACTGGCCGAGCAATTGTCCCAAGCTTGGTACACGGTCGACCTTAAAAGCAAGCTCCTGGAAGAGAAGCATCAGGCTCAAGTGGCACGCTCGGGATAATGGGATGCCGAGCAAGAAGAGCTCGGGGGCTGGCTCCAGGAGGCCGAGCGGGCCAAGAGGGAGGCTAAAGTGGCACGGTCCGAAGCTGAAGCGAAGTTGATCGAGGCTGAAATAAAGGTGGCCGAGCTTGAGGAGAAGGCCGCAGGAGCCGTGGCGGAGGCGATGGAGCGCTATCGAAGCTCGGAGGAGTACCATGAAGCTCTGAAGCAAACCGCCTTCGCCTATTACGAGCCGGGCTACCGACGGGGGCTACGGAAGGGTTTCGCCCAAGGCTTCCAGCGGGTGGTCGATGAGGCCCGATAGCAAGTACTTGATGAGCTCGTCTTCGTTCCTGGGCAACGCTACAACTCAAACGAGGAAGGCTTGGATTCTCCTTCCTTGACGTCAAGCGATGAAGGGGGGAGCGAAGATACCTCTGCTTCAGTGGAGGAGAGATCACCAACTTCGGCTGCCTCGGGAGGGCGTGAGGTCGAGGCAGTTCCCATACGAATGGGGTTAGTGCCCGGACCGGCCGTCGCCGAGGGAGCCAGGGGCAAATCTCCGAGCGCCGAGGGTCCTCCGCCTGCCAATCTTCAAGAGGGACCACGAGCTTCTCCAAGTTCCCCTATTTTCATAGATTAGGAAAGACCGTACTTGCCTTGTTGGCTCCCTTTCTCTTTTTGCAATTTCTACCTAGACTTGGTTGTGTAATGGTTTTCTTTCTATATAATGGTAATAATGTTTAAAATGCAATTGACTGTTTTTTACCGCCTTTGACCAAGTATGATTATCGTATCTGTGGTTGTCAATAAATCGGAGATCTTGTACGATTCGCAGTCGAAAAATCAGTGTTGCGTGTTGATCGGCCAAGTTGTTGGTGTTGTACTGGCGCCTTTTCGCCTTTCCATGTTTTGAATGACTTGCCATTTCGCGTATTCCCGTGGGAGGGTTCTGTGTGGGAGGTGACGTAACTGCTCCTAGGGAAGGACGTCTGCCTCTTGCGTCTTTTCGAGGGGAGAATCAATTAAAGTAAAAATCTCCCCCTTTGGCCTATAAAAGGTCCCGAAGGGCGTCTCCTCCTCTCTACGCCGCTTGAGGCTTCCCTTGCAATCTCTGCCTCTTCCTCTCTTTTTTGCGAAGCAGCCGCCCTCTTCTTGGTGATCGCCCTCAGGCGGAGCATGGAGAGCGACTCTGAAGATGAAGACTTTGGCGGTTACTGGGGCGTTCATGCTATTTCGGCATAGAAGAATGGAGGACGGCGGGGCGGATGGCGTACAAGAAGGGAGGAGGCATGGCGACAGGCTCCCTCTCCTGACCTCTGGACCTCTACTCCACCCAGGGGGGTGACTGAGAGAGGAGGAGACGTTCAACGTCATTGCTCCTCCTTTCTTTCATCCCCGCTCCTCCTCTCCCACTCCCCTCGAGGGAGTGTTCGATCTTTTCTCTTTCTTCTGTTCTTCTACCATCCTTACTCTTTGGAGGATGCATGTTTTATGCTTCTTCTTTTTTTTTTCTTGCTCGCACCACTCAGATGGTGCTTGCTTTCTGTTTCCTGCTTCTTCTTGCCCGCGTCATCAATTCTTGATGGCTTTGTTATACTCCATCTTCCAAATAGTTGACAGAGGAGGTCTTCTCTTGTTTTCTACGGAGCTAGCGTCCGGGCGTACCTTCCTTTTCTTTTCCTTCCTACTGATACCATCTCTTCCGATCTTCCCAAGTAGACAAAGTCAGTCGTTCCGTTACCCGAGCCAGTTTCCACACTGGATGGAGTCAGTGGCTCGACTTTTTTGCATATTGTATTGGCTATGGCCTATCTGATATATGAAGATGTTGATGCAATGAAAAGGAAAGTTATTATCACAATTTGTCTCTTACATGTATGAAAGAAGCTCAAAAATAGAACTTTTGTAATGTTGCCGCGTTCCAAATCCGAGGGATATGCGTTCCTTCCATGGTAGATAACCGGTATGCTCCTTTCCTGAGCGTCTCGACCACTCGGTAAGGGCCTTACCAGTTAGGGGCTAGCTTTCCCACCGCCTCCAGTGGTCGAGAGGCTTCGACTTTTCTCAGAACGAAGTCTCCGGGTTGGAAGTGTCTATCTCAGACTCTGGCGTTGTAGTATCGAGTCATGCGCCGCTGATATTCCATAGCTCAGATGTTCGCGACCTCTCGTACCTCGTCTGCCAGGTCCAAATTTTCTAACAACTTCTGCTCATTGGGCTCGGGCGAGAAGTTGAGGACTCGGAGGGATGGGCTGCCAATCTCTAGAGGAATCACGGTCTCCGTGCCATACACTAGTTGGAAAGGAGTTTCTCCGGTAGCAGCTCTTAAAGTAGTTCGGTACGACCATAGTACGCTCGGCAATTCCTCGAGCCAATTACCCTTGGCTTTCCCGAGCCTGGTCTTGATGCCTTTCTGATGTAAAACCAACCTTGGACCTATTTGCAAGCATTCAAGTTTGAGCAGCGGACTCACACTAGCGAGCTCACCCGTATGGCGCACACTAGTACCCGATGGCGACTAGGCGATGTTGGAGAGGGTCCGAGGCGGGACCTTTAGACTCCAATGGTTGGCTAGCTTGGGAAGAACCCCAAATGGGCCTAGGATGCCCAAATCATGGGCGGCCAACACACCAAGGGTGTGGGTTAAGTGGATTCACTCTCAACTTGCCCGCGGTGGTCACTCACGGTACTAGCAATTTGAGCCGAGCTCTCACTCTCCGTCCGACGAAGCAATAGCAATAATACTAAGCTAAGCAAGTGATTAAACCAGTCAAGAGAGGGCCCGAGGCTCACCTAGCCGGCATGAAGACGCCGACTCCGGCCGGAGATGGGGGCGAGCGGGGAGGCGAGGGTATGCACCCGCACGCCGCGTCGATTGAAGCTTCAAACCTGCGACTTAATAATGACATGAACTACACCCCATGCAAGGGGGGGGGATCTAGGGGTGGGGATTATGTGAATTACAGCCAAAACTACCTCCACGCAGGGAGGGGCCTTCAGCCGGCCAAGCGGGGTGGGGAATTATGAAGAAAACTCGACGTTCGGATTGATGCCGGTTCTGCCAATCTTCAGAATGGCTGGACAGGGGTGCGGTGATGATGCCGCCACAAATTCCACAGAGCTCAGAACTTGATGAGACTTGCGCCAAAAGCTTGCCAACGGACCAAGGATGATCTCTGAATTTTTGCTGAGCTTGGTACAGTCGTTGCTGGCCGGGGCAGAGTCTGGAATCGGACTGATTGGTTCTGCCTCTGTCTGGTGCAGAACAATGTGGCTGGTTGCAGAGGATGCCACGATCACTACCAAGCTCTGATTGAAACGAGACCTGAACCGTTGGAACCGTGGTCGAGTCTTCTTTCTGTCGGCACCAACGGCGGGGTCGGCAGATGTCGGAGAAGACCGGGGTGATCAGATGAGTAGAGGGGTGTCGGTTCTGGCTCCTGTAAACTGACCTGACACACTTGGAGTAGAAAATTCGTAACTTTAGATGCCAATGTCCAAATGCAGCTCTGCTTCTTGGGATGAAAGAGGACTTGAGAGGGAAGAATTCTTCTGAAGAACACTTGATCTGAATCCCAAAAGGTTCACCGTGGCCGAGCTCCCACTCTCGCTCTGGTTCTCTGCCTGGGGTCTTCTGCGCAGTCGAGGGAGATCGGCTCCTGTGGACAGCTCCGACCTCGGATGTCGACGAAATCACCTCGCCTTGAAAGCTCTCTGGATGACCTTTCCATAGATGTAGGCCTTGACACCTGGAGGACCAGGGAGCGGCCGGACTCGATGCAATCTTCAGGACCCAACTCTGCTGCCTGCGACCTGCTATCTGAAACTGCAAACTAGCAAGAATAAAGGGAGTGGAAGGGGGTTAGCTACGCTTGTGAATGATGGCTGAAGGTTTAGGGAGAGGGGGAGGACGTGGCTAGGGCTCCAGGAGGTCAGGAGTGGCAGTGGTGGAAGGAGAGGGAGGGATGGAACTGCTAGAGGTGGAGATGGGGGAGTGGGTGTGCACAAGAGAGAGGGTGAGAAGAGAGGAGGGGGAGGAGGGCGACCAGACCAAGGGGGGTCTAGTTTGGGTCGACCTAGGGTGTGGGAGGGATGGGAGAGGGGAGGGAAATTCGACTTTGGGCTTTGGGAGGGGTTAATTCAGCCTTGGGAAGGTGGAGAGGTGCCTAGGGAAGTGGTGGTGGTTGGGAAGTAGGGTTTAGATTGGTGGAGGGTTGTTGGAACTAGATGGAGAGTAAAGGAGGGTTGTGGGAAGTTGTGGGGAGTTATTGGAGGTAGGTGGGGGTTGGAAGTGATTGAGAGGGGGGGAGGAGAGAGAGAATGGGGCGAATTCTTCCCCTTGAGAGAGAGAGAGAGAGAGATAAAGAGAGAGAGAGAGATATTGAGAGAGAAGACTAGAGGGATTTGGAGTATATCTGGAATTCAATATTCATGCATTAGTTCTTCCAAATGAGAGAGGGGTGGGGCTATTTATAGACTCCACACTTTTCCTAAGACCAAACTGACCCTGACAAGCTAACCAATGACCAAACAGTCCAAGGGAGGGGCGCCCCTGGGCCTAGCCCAATGAATTGGGCCCATTAACCTATCAAACCAACATAATGACTTCAAGACTTAGGAAAATGACTTTCTAACCTAGGTACATGACTCAAATAAAGGGAAAATTACATGATATTGACTCAAAGAAAATGTGAAGATTACATGACTAGACTCAAAAATACATGACTAACATAATGGCGCTTGCCGACGAACAATCCGAGTCCGAAGAAAATGTGGAGGGGCAAGGGATGCCCTCATCATACCCCCGGGGTGGGGAAAACTCGACCCCGTCGAGTATGGGTCCACCAGGGAAGTAGTATATCGAACTGCGGCTCTGGGCGATCCACGATCTCCATACTCAACCCGCGACCATAGTCGGGGAACGGCGCTTCAGCTCGACAAAGTGGCTCGGTCATACCCTCATGCTGGCGATGGGATCTTGCTTGCCTAGTATTGCCGCTGTGTGCTCACGTCGGGCTCTCAGGCTATTTGTGGTGGCACTCCGAGGGTGTCTCTCACAAGGGTAGGTGTAAGCTCGAGGCACTCACTAGGATCCACCGCGGTGCCCTCAGAGGGTGCTGGATCCGCCACATGAGAAATGGGGAGAATCCCAAAACCCTTTTGAAAGTTCAACCCATAAGCCGGGTTGCCAAAGCCACTCGGAACTTGACAAGGTCCAAGTCCTCGTGCCCTCAATTTGGAGGTGACCCTAAAGTAGATCCACTCCAAAGCCATCATCGCCAAGTTATCAACTTGGAACTCAAAGTGGTGCTTAGGAGTTTGTGCTCGCTTCTTGTGAATCCCACCGCTTGTTGCTTGATACTTGCTTGAATGCATATGCCATGCACTATGATGCAATGTGAGTTGACAATGTATGGTATGAAAAGGTGGTCCAGGACAACCACATATAGACCTATCATGCATTGATGTTATGAAGATTTTGAAGGATTTGGGAGGACCGGGGCATCCATAGGTGTCCCTCTTACAAGTGAGTGTGATGAATGTTGGAGGACCCGGACACCCATGTAGGCTCCTAGCATACATAAGACCAATGGTGAATTGGGGAGGACCGTTACACCCAAATAGGGACCACTCATGCTTCCTACTTGACATGTGGGTGATGTGAATGAATGGACCCGTCTTTCTAATCATGCCAAGTGGTGTGTGGTGCCAAGACTTATGCACTCATATCCTAGAGATGACTTCTATGTGCATGGGTATGGGGTGGCCCTTGAGCTTCCACTCGTATGGATCAAAGGGATCTAAGAAGGGGAAAATCATGGAGTGGGGCAACTCATCAATCCCAAGGTGTATGTTGCCGAAGGTCAAGGCTCCCATGGTGTAACCCGAGTCTAGGAAGGGAGGGGTTTGGTTCATCATGGGTGGTAAGGGTAGGGTAAGGTGGGTGGTAAATAAGGTAAGTGGGTCACATGGAGATCTAGGTTCCCATAGGAAAGGGTCGAAGGGATCATGGTAAGGGTCACCTAGATAGGGGTACTCCATGTCCTCAAGATCCTCGAATGGTGAGTCATCCTCCTCAATAAGTGGGCCAAGGTTGCTAATGGGTTGGCCGATCAAAGCACTTGGGATCTCAATGGTTGGGGAGTGGACTAGGATAGGTTCTTCCTCCATGGGAAGAAGGAGGATGATCTCACTAGTAACTTGGCCATTAGTGTAGATGGAAGTGATGGAGCCAATGGTTGGATATGCTAGGCTAATGGTGTTAGTCATGGACGGCCTCATGGCTAGCATATTGGTCAAGTGAATTTGCCAATGTAGGTAGTTCACTAAGTTTCCCCAATCTTCCACACAATAGGAAGTTTGATAAGTGACATGTGGCTGAATGGGAATGATTTGGGATTGATATCCCATGGGTAGGTGGCATGGTTGTGAACTAGGAATGGTGAGACCTTTCTTGAGCCATTGGAGTATGGACTTATCTATGGTGAAGTTGGGTGTCTCTAGAGGAGCTAGGCTAGAGGTGTGTGAGTTGTTTGGCCTTTGGATTTCCTCTATGTTGGGAGGTGGATCCGGATGGGCATCCTTCTCCACTTGGGTGGGTGTGTGGGTTGCAACTTCTATTGCTAATGGAGTAGGGGGATCTATGGTGGGTGGTTTGGTGATAGCTAGCGTATGACACACCCGGGGTGGTGAACAAGCATGGGCTTGGGTTGGGATAGGAAGAAGAAGTAGAGGAGGCCTAGGTTGGGGAAATATTGGTGTAGGAAGCGGGAGGTGAGTTGGGTGAGAGATTTTGGGTTGATTTATTTTGGGAGATGTGTCCCTTTTTGGGGATGATGGTGGGTTTGTGGTGGTGGTCAAGGGGGCTTGTGGGGTACAGGCTTGGTGAGGGGTTTTGAGTTTGGGGGTGGTGGCCATTATGGGCCTCGGTGGATGGGTGGACACGGGGTCCAATTGGGTTTGTGGATATATGGTTGTGGTGGGAGTTTGTAGGTAGGGTGCTGGTGTGGTGGTTGGGGTAGGATAGGTGGGAAGTGATGTGGAATGGGGGATTAGGGTCATGGGTTGGCTAGGTGGGGATGGAGTTGAAGTGCTCCTTAGGTCTTGGTGATTTGAGTATGAGGGGGAAACATATCTAGCCCTAAGTTGCTCCTTCATGTCCCTCCATGTGGTGATGGGTGCTTCCCTTCTAAGTATTCTTAGCCCGACAATTTGCATCCAATAAGTTTGAGCTTGTTTGGTTAGTTGCATTTTGGCGACCCAAGCCATTTTATCTTCGGACATGGGATACCAAGTGAAGTATTGGTCTAATGCTGCTTCCCAATCTAAATATTCTCTAAGAGAGGTTCCATCAAAGGCGGGAAGTGGGTGGGGGACCAATCTATCAGCTACCCTTGGGGTGGGCTCATTGTCACCTAATCGGGTAAGTTAGCCTTTTATGCTATCTAGGCGATCAAAGGTATTGTTCATAGCTCCCATGAGGTATTCAACACGACTGTGGAGGTCATGTGTGTTGGTGATGGGTCTCTCTTGGGGTTTTGGACTCATGGAGAGGGACGATGGGCAAGGTTGGTATGAGGTGGCCATACTAGGGGACAAGAGTGATGCACTTGAAGACTCTAAATGCATAGACATGCCCTAGGACCAACTTGATAGAGACAAGTTGTGAACTTGCTCTGATACCACTTGATGTAAAATCAACCTTGGACCTATTTGCAAGCATTCAAGTTTGAGCAGCGGACTCACACTAGCGAGCTCACCCGTATGGCGCACACTAGTACCCGATGGCGACTAGGCGATGTTGGAGAGGGTCCGAGGCGGGACCTTTAGGCTCCAATGGTTGGTTAGCTTGGGAAGAACCCCAAATGGGCCTAGGATGCCCAAATCATGGGCGGCCAACACACCAAGGGTGTGGGTTAAGTGGATTCACTCTCAACTTGCCCGCGGTGGTCACTCACGGTACTAGCAATTTGAGCCGAGCTCTCACTCTCCGTCTGACGAAGCAATAGCAATAATACTAAGCTAAGCAAGTGATTAAACCAGTCAAGAGAGGGCCCGAGGCTCACCTAGCCGGCGTGAAGACGCCGACTCCGGCCGGAGACGGGGGCGAGCGGGGAGGCGAGGGTATGCACCCGCACGCTGCGTCGATTGAAGCTTCAAACCTGCGACTTAATAATGACATGAACTACACCCCATGTAAGGGGGGGGGATCTAGGGGTGGGGATTATGTGAATTACAGCCAAAACTACCTCCACGCAGGGAGGGGCCTTCAGCCGGCCAAGCGGGGTGGGGAATTATGAAGAAAACTCGACGTTCGGATTGATGCCGGTTCTGCCAATCTTCAGAATGGCTGGACAGGGGTGCGGTGATGATGCCGCCACAAATTCCACAGAGCTCAGAACTTGATGAGACTTGCGCCAAAAGCTTGCCAACGGACCAAGGATGATCTCTGAATTTTTGCTGAGCTTGGTACAGTCGTTGCTGGCCAGGGCAGAGTCTGGAACCGGACTGATTGGTTCTGCCTCTGTCTGGTGCAGAACAATGTGGCTGGTTGCAGAGGGTGCCACGATCACTACCAAGCTCTGATTGAGACAAGACCTGAACCGTTGGAACCGTGGTCGAGTCTTCTTTCTGTCGGCGCCAACGGCGGGGTCGGCAGATGTCGGAGGAGACCGGGGTGATCAGATGAGTAGAGGGGTGTCGGTTCTGGCTCTTGTAAACTGACCTGACACACTTGGAGTAGAAAATTCGTAACTTTAGATTCCAATGTCCAAATGCAGATCTTCTTCTTGAGGATGAAAGAGGACTTGAGAGGGAAGAATTCTTCTGAAGAACACTTGATCTGAATCCCAAAAGGTTCGCCGTGGCCGAGCTCCCACTCTCGCTCTGGTTCTCTGCCTGGGGTCTTCTGCGCAGTCGAGGGAGATCGGCTCCTGTGGACAGCTCCGACCTCGGATGTCAACGAAATCACCTCGCCTTGAAAGCTCTCTGGATGACCTTTCCAGAGATGTAGGCCTTGACACCTGGAGGACCAGGGAGCGGCCGGACCTGATGCAATCTTCAGGACCCAACTCTGCTGCCTGCGACCTGCTATCTGAAACTGCAAACTAGCAAGAATAAAGGGAGTGGAAGGGGGTTAGCTAGGCTTGTGAATGATGGCTGAAGGTTTAGGGAGAGGGGGAGGACGTGGCTAGGGCTCCAGGAGGTCAGGAGTGGCAGTGGTGGAAGGAGAGGGAGGGATGGAACTGCTAGAGGTGGAGATGGGGGAGTGGGTGTGCACAAGAGAGAGGGTGAGAAGAGAGGAGGGGGAGGAGGGCGACCAGACCAAGGGGGGTCTGGTTTGGGTCGACCTAGGGTGTGGGAGGGATGGGAGAGGGGAGGGAAATTCGAATTTGGGCTTTGGGAGGGGTTAATTCAGCCTTGGGAAGGTGGAGAGGTGCCTAGGGAAGTGGTGGTGGTTGGGAAGTAGGGTTTAGATTGGTGGAGGGTTGTTGGGACTAGATGGAGAGTAAAGGAGGGTTGTGGGAAGTTGTGGGGAGTTATTGGAGGTAGGTGGGGGTTGGAAGTGATTGAGAGGGGGGGAGGAGAGAGAGAATGGGGCGAATTCTTCCCCTTGAGAGAGAGAGAGAGAGAGATATATATAAAAAGAGAGAGAGAGAGATATTGAGAGAGAAGGCTAGAGGGATTTGGAGTATATCTGGAATTCAATATTCATGCATTAGTTCTTCCAAATGAGAGAGGGGTGGGGCTATTTATAGACTCCACACTTTTCCTAAGACCAAACTGACCCTGACAAGCTAACCAATGACCAAACAGTCCAAGGGAGGGGCGCCCCTGGGCCTAGCCCAATGAATTGGGCCCATTAACCTATCAAACCAACATAATGACTTCAAGACTTAGGAAAATGACTTTATAACCTAGGTACATGACTCAAATAAAGGGAAAATTACATGGTATTGACTCAAAGAAAATGTGAAGATTACATGACTAGACTCAGAAATACATGACTAACATAATGGCGCTTGCCGACGAACAATCCGAGTCCGGAGAAAATGTGGAGGGGCAAGGGATGCCCTCATCACTTTCAGGATAGTTTTGTTGGCATTTTCGACCAGCTCGTTAGCCTGATGAAGAGGCATGATCTCGCGCCGGATCCTAAGCCGCACGATCCTAGATGAGCCTTTGTTGTTGTCACCACGATTGAGGATCTACAAAGTAGGAAAGGGATCAGAGGAGCCCAGGGTTGAGACCCCGGGGAAAACCCTACGATGCTTGAGTCAGCAAGTTGATAGAGCGTAGGTGGAAGGGACGTAGGAGAAAAAGTGAGGGGCACGAGATCGCTCTCCACCAGTGAGTGTGGTGTTGAGTACTCAGGATCACCTTTACTTTTTGGAGAGTTTTCCTGGGATTTATATAGTCGCTCGCCCCGTATAGGAGTCCTGGAAGCTTAGGGGACTAAGGAGAGTTACGTCCTTATCGTGGGCTTTTTAAGGCCTGAAGACTCTTGCTCTCCCTTATTCCTTCGAGTTCCCTGCTCCGGGTTATGGCGTAACCTTCGCCTGGATAGGCGTTCGACGGCCGGGTCGAGCGTGGGGCGCCCGTTCAGGGCTCTTCCCGGGTGACGGAGGCGTCGTTGGACAGTTTATACTCGGTCCCTGATTGGGATTCTCCCAAGCGACCGTTACTCGATCTTCCGGGTCCGAATGCCGCCTAGGAAGTATTGGACTGAGCAAGTTTTGGGTTTCAAATAAAGTGGGCCAGTAAAAGGGTCTATCACTTTGAGAGTCCGGTCAGTTTGGGTCGAGAATAGACCTATTTGGACCGCTCTAGGCCATATGTCTTTGGGCCGCTGATTTTACCCCTCTCCATAACTCATGCAGCAAACTTGAAAATTAGGGCATAGCAATCATATATGTATATATATACCTTTGGGGCGGGAAATAAAGAGTAATAGTTGCTTGCACACCCTATTTTAAATTGAACAATATAGTAAAAGGATTTTGGCATCAACGACGCTGACTGTTTTGATGCTAATGTACACCTGTGCGCCACACATGGACTTACGTGATCTATGGAACTTAGGTAGAATAGAACAGAAAAAAAAAGCATGTGACTACAAAATTGATTATATGAGTGAAAAATAGAGTGCAAAAATAAATATTATAATGAAATATTTAATTTTGCATTGAAATACAGGTAATTTGGATTTCAATCTGGATCCGTATATATTTTTCCTGTCTAAACCAATATTTTCAGGGTAAAGTCTGATAAAACATATAGTTTTAGATCAAAAAATATGGATTCAGATTGAAAAATACTTGTCCCTTATTTTTCAATCCAACCCCATAAATTTTGTTAGGACTTTTGTTTTTTTAATATAACCGCGTTGCTTTTCACCCGTATGTTCAATGTTTTAGTTCATCTGGGTTTCCCACATCATGAGAATCTTTGTGCGGTTACATAGGTCAACGTGCAAGTTAGATTGGTCAGTGCCATTACAAAGTCAGCTATCTTTTTTGGCACATGATTCAATCAAAATAGGGTGTCCAATATGTGTGCATCAAGTATTACCAGAGACAATTAAATGAGCTTGTTTAGCATAGTTTGTGTTTAAATTATGGCCCCAGTGGGCTTTGCCGCATGCCGCGGATAGAACTGCATGTGTTAGTTTATTGGGATCCGCTATGATACGATACGCTAATGTCGTGCGAGTGCACAACACATGAAGGGAGTAGTCCCCACAGACGTACCCCCCTCACACTGGCAGATCAAATTAAGAACAAATGGTAGATTTGGAGAAAATAAAACGGTCGACCAAAAATTCTAATAAGTTTTGAGAAGAAACTGATTAGGAAAACGGTCGACTGTTTCCGGGAATTCGGTCGACCGTTTTTTTCATGACAGACTGAGACACCATCTGAGCAGAAAATCGATCAACCGTTGAGTCGAAATAGTCGACCATTTTTGGTGTTCTGCAAGTTCATCCTCCACGGAACAAAATCAATTTATATTTCGTACCAAACTCAAGACACAAATAGATAGCAATCATACAAGAAGACTGGACACTAGATTTGTGAGATTTGGAGGCACAAGATCACCTATACGTCCATGAGGAGAGTGTCGAGAAAAACTCACTCTCATGTGAAGAAATACAATGGATGTAAAAATAACTTTACACTGTCACCGGTCGACCTCTCCACCCATGAACTCCATAGCATTCTCCTAACAATGTTCCTGAAGCCAACAAGCATCTTGGGCAAGGATAATAATGCGGAGAGGACGTGTCAACTTCTCACATGGTATCATGTCACTAGTCATGTCACGAACATTTTTTTAGTCAAAAAATGTTTTTAATAAAAATAAATTTTATATTAAAAATTATAATATTAGATTGCACTGTACCATGTGTGTTGATTTTTTGTTGACACGATCGGTACACACTGATATATTGCGATCCGACAAATCATGTTGTAAAGATTATCAACTTTATAATAGTGGTGATAAAATATTTGATAACTGCCCATAACCACTCGTCCACAAATCTAATTTCATGGTTGAAACGGCCATTCTAAAGCTGTAATCTCGTCGACATACCCGTCACATGAGATAACAATCTAATGAGATCGGAACTAGATGATTGAGATGCACCGCCATCACAATTTTGATTTTTTTTTTAAGATTCAAACGGCTATATAGGATTGTTTGTTTCATCGGAAAATACTATAAAGCTATATACTTATTTTATCTTATAATATTTTTAATTATTTATTTGATTATAAAATAATGTAAATTAGATTACGTGATCTCAAGTGGCACTAAAATTTATTGTGCTTGTTTATGGTTGATAGACTTAAAATCAAAACACGAGAAAAAATTAGTTGAGATCATAACTAACCAATACAAATATTATTTTATTTTACCACCATCCAAACAATATAATTTAAAATTTAAAATTAAAGAAACACTTTCACTCTAAAACCAATGATTTTAAAACAGAAGAATTACAGAAAAATAAACATCGTCGAAATTTTGTGCCGCCTTGACTGCACATATTTTAAATATCTAACGTAAAATAAATTGGACTGAAAACTCCTCCATCCGTCTATTTTTCAAAAATAAAAAATTAATCCCTATACTTTTTATATTTATGAAGTAACATGTCTAAAATAAATATTTATTTATAAGTTGTCAAAATTAAACATTTATTTTATAGATATTTTAAACGGCTTTCTACCGATATAGGAAAGCCGACGTAATAATTTTAGATTTAAAAGAGTTATGAATAAATATCTAGATTATAGAGGTTGATATAAAATTTGAAAGATTATGAAAGTTTAAAAATTAAAAATCTTATTTTCAAATCAATCATTTTGATCCCTTCGATTATGCACGTGACTTCCTTTGGAAGCTCAATTAAGGTCAATGGATTATGAAACTTGTCAAAGAGGTACAGATTTTAGAGACGATAATTCTATAATCCAAAATCTCATTTAGATGTTATGATTAGGCAGATATATTTTACACTCTGCCCTTCCTTTTGTGACAAAAAAATAAATATGTAATGTCATTTGAAATATTTTTTCACCATTTTTATTTGAATATCTTTAACTTTCGTGTAAAAATTATATTAGAATTATTTTTTGAGATTTTGAACCCACTCTTCTTTTTGAGTATTTTTCTCTCTTCTCCCCTCAAATCTCTCCCGCAAAAAAGATTAAGTATCTTGACACATTTGAATAGAATTATAATATTTTAAAGATTCTAATGATTGATAATCTCTTAATCTATAATCCATTGGGGTTTCAAACACTACTAGTCTCGACTGATTAACACGAATATCAAATTACACGGATGATATGAAAATCTATCAAGGACGAATCCACCGATCGCATAGATAACATCGAGTGGATCCTAGCACATGATAATAACCTCGAAGTTGGGGTGATTTGTGCGTCTATTTCACCTGACATTTTCATGACACCCTCCCTTCTTTTTCGGCCAACTCGATACCCCTCCATTTTCTTTCTTTACATTTTTGCTTTGAGACTTTGTTTGGAAATCAATTGGGATCAATGGAGTATGAAAAATCCCATAATTCATTGTCTCGTAAAAAAAGTACAAATTTTGGAGATGATAATTCTATAATCCAAAATCTCATTTGGATGTTACGATAACATAGATTCTAGAGATGCATTTTACACTATTGCACTTACTTTTGTGATAAAAAAGTTAAGTATTTAATGCCCTTTAAAATATTTTTCTACCATTTCTATTTGAATTTCTTTGATTTTTGTGCAAAAGTTATCTTGAAGTAATTTTTGAAGAGTATGAACCCACTCTTGGGCATCGTTTGAAAACACTATACATGAGATTCCAATGATTGGAATCCCCTGCAAATATAAAAGCATTTTCAAATATCACGATTAGGCATCGGCTTATGTGTTGAAGGGATTTTCAGTGGAGAGAGACTCCACACTCAACTGAGGGGCCAAATAAAAATCTCGCAAATCCATCGGGGGGAGCTTCTAATCTGGTGGCTGGAGATTTTGGAGATAAAAAGATATTTTTACCCCTAAATATTTTTCATTTTTAAGTTACCGTTTGTGAGTCACGCGCGACCATGGCAAAGGTGAAATCGGTGATTTCAAATGGGCACGGACGACGATGCTATCCGGAGAACGTGAAATATACCGTTTTAAAAAATCAAGTGGTGGGGACACCGGGTCCACTACTCGGAACCGACGCCGTACCGCCCCGACTGCACCAAGCTTATGGCTCGGAGATCCGACTTTCCGAAGACTCGGCGTATTTGTGTGTATTGAGTGATACACGTATTTGTATGTATTTGTGTGTATTCATCTTATTAGACTAGTCAAATAACATGTGTGTATTTTGTGTATTTTATTTGATTAAAACTAACAAGTCAAAAGTGGGTGGGTGGGCTTTGTTTTATTAGGCTATGATATATATGTAAATAAGGAAAATTGTGAAGGTATGTGTGTAATGGGCATTCCCTATAAATAGGGGGCTAAGGGGTGTGTTACGTATGAATGATAAGATTGAATGAAAGATTATCTTTGTGTGTGAGAGCTCTCCCCTCTTGCATTTCCCTTCCCTCTTTCTCCTTGTGAGTTTGAGTGTCACCCGGTGTGAGACCGTCCGGCGTGAGGCCGAGCTGCGTGAGGTAGCAAGTTATCCGTCATGTTCGAATCCCGGAGTTGTCGTCAATCCATTCCCACGTCGCCGCCTCGTCAGATTTGGTATCAGAGCCTAACACGGCGCCTCCCTCGACCCCGTCGTCCCCGTCGTCGGTCTTCCTCTCTCTCAGTTGCTAGAAGTGTTTAAAAAGAAAAGAAAAGAAAAGAAAAGAAGAGTAGCAGAAAAAGAACTTGGTTGAGAGGAATTTTGAAAAAAAAAGTAGAAAAAAAATATCAGAAGAGGCTTACGGTTGAGAGGAAGAAAGATAAAGAAAAAAAATTCTCTGTTAATTTCTCTCTCTCTCTCTCGGTTCTCTCTCTGTCTCTCTCTTTCTCCCGACCATTTTCTCTCTCTCCCGACTCTCTCTCTCTGTTCATCTCTCTCGCTCTGTGTTAATCTTCCCCTCTCTCTTAATCTCTCTCATTCTCTCTCTTCCACCCGCGCCTCTCTCTGTAATTCTCTCTCTCTCTCTCTCTCTCTCTCTCTCTGTCTCTCTCTCTCCCTCGTTCAGCCAAGCAGAAGAGATTGAAAAAAAAACAAAAAGAGAGTTCACGCCCCCTGCATCGTCGCCCGTGCCCAAGAGTTTAAAACTCTTGGGCCGCAACGGTCGGCCACTGCGCCCGCCGCTGCCGACGCCCGCGGCAGCCACCGCCTGCTGCCAACCGCCCTGCCGCCTGCGGCCACCGGCCTCACCGCCCGCCACCGCCAACCGTCCCCACCACCCGCGAGCGCCCCGCCACCGCGTCGCTTGCGCCTCGTCGCCCGCGCCCGAGCCCGCAGGCACCCCTACGCCCGCCCTGCGCCGCCCCCGTGCGCCGGCCCTTCCACCCGCGTGCGCCCGCTGTCGCACCACGTGCACGCCCGCCGCTACGCCCGCGTGCGCACCTGCTACAGTGCCCGCCTGCGCCCCTCCCCACCTGGCCGTCCGCCAGCCACCGCGTGGCCGCCCTCGTTGACCCACGCCCCGCCAACCTTCTTGACCCACCCCGCGTAAAGCACGCACAAGGGTTGAAAAGAAAACGTGTGAAAGTTTGAAAAGGGGTTTGAAAAAAAAAAGGAAAAGAGATTTGAAAGTTGACAAAAAAAGTTTGAAAAAAGTTAAAAAAAAGAGTAGGTGAAGTTTGAAAAAATAAGAGATTTGAAAAAAATGTTAAATATATAGAACATATATATATTAGAGATATATACGATTATATATATATATATATATATATCTAATATATATATATATATATATATCTAATATATATATATATATCAATTGTTTGAATTATTTCTTGTGGCACCCGAGTCCGTAACTACGGCTCAACCGACGGCCGAGTCACCTGGTCGCCGACACACAGTCCGTAATTTACGGAGTGTGAGTGCCCGAAAATCTCCCTGCGTAGAGAGAAGTCTGAGTTAATTTGTTCCCCTGCGCGAGAAATTTTAAGCGGTTTGTAATAATTAAATCTTCCCTGCACGGAGTGAATTTGTTGTAACCGTGAAGCTTCGTCGACACCGTGCAGGCACGCACGTCCCCGCTCGCCTTCGTCTCCGGTCGGAGCTAGGCTTTTCAGCCAGCTAGGTACGCGTTCCAAACTTACTCATTTAGTATCTTTTCAATTGCCGCGCGACGAAGTGAGAGAGAGCCCGATCCATGCAACCAGTCTCCTGAGTACATCGATGTGGACGGCGAGAGAGAGCTTGCTTGCACCCATCCTTAGGCCCTATACTACCGCATTAGGGCCCCCTAATTGTCAGGAGGTAGTTCCACAACTACTCCGCCTACGGGCAAGCAACTCTCCCTGACCGGCCCCTTCAAATTGGCCCTTTGCCTAATAGCCAACAAAATCCGGGTCTATAGCTTGCTAATTATCGGTCCCAGGACTGCATCATTTAGGTCCAAGGTCTTGCATGCCACGTTGGTCTAGGAATTCATCCGGCCGTCTAGAGCGTCCTTCAACTCTACAACCCCACATGGATTAGAAGAGCATAAGTGCTATGTTGGCTCAGCTCGAGCATAATCTTCTGACCTATTTCGAAGAATCCATAGGCCAACTACGAGGGGAACTAGATAAGAGGATTCGAGTCTTAGAGGAACAACTGAAGGGAACGGGAGGACGAGTGGATGGCCACGGCGATCCCGTAGCCAATCCTAGGGAGGAAAGAGAGCAAGCCCGTCAAAATCAGGCTCTCCAAGGTAGAGAACAAGAGGCCAGTGCGCCTCGGGAGAGAGACCACGATGATGAGGATATCATCCTACGGAACGTCAAGATTGACGCTCCAAGTTTTGATGGGTCCCTAAACCCCGCAACATACCTTGATTGGGAGACCGGGATGGATCAATATTTTGACTGTCATCGCCGCATGACCCCTGCTACAAGGGTGAGGTTTGCCAAAATGAAACTCCTGGGTCAAGCCAAGACCTACTGGTGCAACATCGAGAATCTCCTAGCAAGGAGACGAGAGGAACCCATAAGCACGTGGGACGAAATGAAGGAGAAACTGAGGGAGAAGTATCTGCCACCTTCCTACCATTAGCGTCTTTTAGACCAATGGTAGAAACTCACCCAAGATGGAAAGTCCATGGACGAGTGCATCGTCAAACTTGATGACTTCTTCCTTCGGAGTCGAGTCATGGAAGATGTCTCTGTCACCCTCTCACGGTTTAGGGCTGGCTTACATGAGATCATACAGCGGGAGCTGTTCCTACGGGAAGTTAACACTCTCGAGCATGCCTATCAGGTTGCTCGGGACGTCGAGCGGTTTCAAAGGGTGGTCCCACCTTGGGTCTCCACCTACCACCAACCCGAGTCCCGAAACCCCATGGTCCGCTATTATGAGAGGCCTGGCCCCTCCACCTCCTATGTCCCTACCGCTACCCCTCTTCGGGCCGTTGCCCCTACCGTTCCTTTCACGAGGAACCCCTTACCTGTACCCGCTACTGTGCCTAGGCTGGAGTATACTCCACCAGCTGAGAGGAGATATGACAAGGGAAAGGGAGTCGTCCCTAGCACCTCCCAACCAGCCCCTGTCTCGGGAGTTCACTGTTTTAGGTGCCATAACCTAGGGCATATTGCCTCCAACTGTCCCACCCGAGCCTTGGTCATCACCGACCCCCAGCATGTGGAACTTCTATCTCAGGAAGGAGAATTCATAGAGAGGTATGAGGCCGATCCTGATCTCATTGAGGAGATGGATGTAGGGTATGACGGAACGCATGTCGAGTACATGCAAGTGGGAGATATTGCCGAGAGTTCAAACCAGGGGAGACTGGGTGTAGTTAGCTGCATCCTAACACACCCTCAGGAGGACGACTGGCGTCAAACCTCCATCTTCCAAACATACATTATGATGAAATCACAACCCTGCAAGGTGATTTTTGACAACGGGAGCTGTATCAATGCAGTCTCTTCAGACTTTGTCTCTCGTCTAGGTCTATCTACCCATCCTCATCCAAGGTCATACAACGTGGCTTGGGTTGACGGCACGTCTATCCCAGTCACCACTACATGTGTCATTCCCATCCAATTCTAATCCTACCAAGGACAGATTTTGTGCGATGTAGTGACTATGAAGGTCGGTAGCATCATCCTAGGGTGACCGTGGATCTATGATGTGGACCTTACTACATTCGATCGGTCTAATCAGTGTTCCTTCTCACACAATGGGAAGAAGATACAGCTGTACTCGGCACCCCCAAAGGTGACCCCGGGAAAGAGTTCCACCTCCACCCCCACTGGGACCCCCAATGTTCAAGAGAGTCCTCGGACCCCCACTGAAGGGAAACTTCTCATTCCCTCTCATCCTGCACCTATCACACCCGTTCCTAAGGCCCCTAAGGTTGGTTATGACCCGGTTAGGTGCCTTAACTTCATAGGTGTTCGTGAGCTGAATAGGGAGGTTGCCGAAGGTGCCCCTGTCTGGGCTGTTGTTGTCACCATCACCCCCGAGGAGTCCCGAGTCTCAGTCCCACCCGAGGTCCAGGTAATTCTGTAGGACTTCCCAGATATTTTCCCAGAGGACTTTCCCTCTAGACTCCCTCCCATGCGTGACATTCAACACACTATTGATCTTGTCCCCGGGTCCACCCTACCCAACCTTCCCCATTACCGATTGAACCCAAAGGAGCATGCTGAGCTCCAATGGATTGTTGAGAACCTTATCCAAAAAGATTTCCTCAGGGTGAGCAAGAGTCCATGTGCTGTCCCTGCCTTACTCACACCCAAGAATGATGGTACTTGGCGGATGTGTGTTGACAGCCGCACCATCAATAAGATCACTGTCAAGTATAGGTTTCCCATTCCCCGTCTTGATGACATGCTTGACATGATGAGTGGAGCCACCATCTTTTCCAAGATTGACTTGAAAAGTGGCTACCACCAGGTCCGGATTCGACCAGGGGATGAGTGGAAAACAGCCTTCAAAATAAAAGAAGGTCTGTATGAGTGGCTTGTCATGCCGTTTGGGCTATCCAACGCCCCCAGCACTTTCATGAGGCTTATGGCAGAAGCCCTTCGTCCTCTCATTGGTCGCTTTGTTGTCGTCTACTTTGACGACATTCTCATTTATAGCCACAACCCTCAGGACCACATCCAACATCTGAGGGAAGTCTGTGAGACTTTGAGGAGAGAGACCATATACGTCAATATCAAGAAATGTGAATTTATGACGGACCAGGTCACTTTTCTCGGGTTTGTGGTTTCTAGCTAAGGAGTGTCTGTGGACCAATCTAAGGTCCAAGCTTTAGTAGACTGGCCTGAGCCCCAGAACGTCCACGACGTTCGTAATTTTCATGGGCTAGCCACTTTCTACAGACACTTCATTCAGGGTTTTAGCACCATTATGGCACCCATTACGGATTGTATCTGTAAGGGAAATTTTGAGTGGACTAAAGCCGCCTCTCAGGCTTTTATTGCCATAAAGGAGCTTATGACTAAAGCCCCTGTTCTCCGCCTGCCAGACTTTTCCAAAGTCTTTTAGGTTTCCTGTGATGCATCTGGCGTAGGAATAGGTGGAGTGCTTAGTCAGGAGAGTCACCCTGTGACTTATTTCAGTGAGAAGCTTTCTGATGTAAAGCTTCGTTACTCTACCTATGATAAAGAGTTTTATGCCGTGGTCCAAGCCCTCAAACACTGGAGACACTATCACTTACCATAAGAGTTTGTCTTATACTCGGACTACGAGGCTTTGAAATTCCTTAGCTCACAGAAAGACTTGAACCCGAGGTATGGTCGGTGGGTAGAATTCCTCCAGTCTTTCACATCTGTCCTAAAGCATAAGGCTGGAAAGGAAAATAAGGTGGCCGATGCCTTGAGTCGAAGGGTCTCCCTTCTTTCCACTATTCGGGTAGAGGTCACGGGATTTGACCGCATGAAGGAACTCTATGGAGAGTGTCCTGATTTTGGCCCTGCCTACTCTGCTCTGTCCGCTGGACCCTTGACAACCTTTTCTGACTATATACTCCATGATGGTTTTCTATTTCTAGGGCAGCAACTCTGTGTCCCGAGAACTTCTGTTCGAGACTTCCTGATTTGGGAAGTGCATGCTAGAGGTCTTGCTGGTCACTTTGGCCGCAACAAGATCATCCATTCTGTGGAAGAGCATTTCTATTGGCCTGGCCTGAAGAAAGATGTGGCCAAGATTGTAGCCCAGTGTAAGACATGCACAATGGCCAAACAGGTCAAACAGAACACTGGTCTCTACACTCCTCTCCCCGTTCCTGATCGACCATGGGTTGATGTGAGTATAGATTTTATCCTTGGTTTACCTCGCACTGCTCACAAGCATGATTCCATCTTTGTTATTGTTGATAGGTTCTCTAAGATGGCTCACTTCATTGCATGTTCCAAAACATCTGATGCATCTAGAGTAGCCCATTTATTCTTTGATGAAGTCGTGCATCTGCATGGTCTCCCCCAAACCATCGTGTCTGACCGAGATGTCCGGTTCACTAATTACTTCTGGAAGACACTTTGGCACCTAGTTGGC
>JAHNEJ010001292.1:0-160018 GCA_022559845.1 Amorphophallus konjac
GACTTGAAGAGCGTTCGGCAGCCAATGTATAGACTTACACACTTGTGCAGACTAACCAGTGTATGGACTTGATGAGCATGCAGCACACAATGTGCAGACTTAGACATACTTCGCTAGCGTGGAATGTGCAGACTTGGTGCATGAAGCAAGCCAAGGAGGAATGTATAGACTTTTGAGTGCAACGTAGGTAGAGTTGCCAATGTATTGACTTATAAGTGTGTGCGACCAGACAGTGTGCAGACTTCATGCACAGGCTGTACATACTTCAATTCAAATGATGCAATGCATGAACAAGAAGACGATGTACATGCTTTGAACATGAATGATGCAGCGATGTATAGACTTGATGGAACGCTGGGAGGATGCGTGCCGCTCAGACAGCAGGGGAAGCGTACCGCTGGAGATAGAAGGTTAGGGCGCACCGCTGGAAGAGGTAGACCAGGGTGTACCGCTGGGAAAAGTAGCAAACGAAACCAAGCGGATTGTGCCGCTGAAGGGGTGGCCCAGGACTCAAGAGAGGATTCCTTGTTCAGTTCAAGATGAGGCATCTTAGATGGTTAAGCTTTCATTCTCCTGTCATGAGATTGAGTCCCAAGTCATATTTTAGCAATACAGTGCTTGAAGTCTTGTTCAGTCCAGTTCCTTGAATCTTGCATAGTCCTTTTAGTTGGCTAGGGTGTTTTTATCATTGCTTAATCCATCTGTTTGCTGCTTCTTTTCATCTCTTAAATTTGTTGTTATTCCTAGTGAAAATTCGCCAGCACCTCCCCTTGACCAGGGAGGTAAAGGAATAACAAGGAACATGCCCACGGGGGTGGCATGAACCAACAGCTGAGGGGGGTGCCGGAGCAGCCGCCTTTAGGGAAACTTCGAGAAACTCAGAGAAAACATCGAGCGAGGAACCAATAGACTGACGCAAACTGTGAGTACACCGGGAAGTGGCAATCAAGGAGTGCCAGGCTGACAGTCCAAGGGTGTGCGGCTGAGCGGCCAAGGAAAAGGGGGGTGTACCGCTGACAAGCAGAGAGGGGGTGCACCGCTGAATGGCCTTGAGGAGAGTGTGCCGCCAAGCAGACTCAAGGAATGATGTACCGCCAAACGGCCGCATGGGAAAGGCGTACCGATGTGGGCCTTGAGTGGTAGAAAGGCTGATAGCTTGAGGGTGTGTGGGCATGCCACTGGTCCCGAAGGAGGGCAGAGGAGAATGCTCTGGGCATCGAGTGGCTCCAATGTGTCAAAGAGAATGGGCTCCCACAGACCCGAGATAGAAGGGGATATCAAGGGTTGTTGTGCAACGGAGAGCCATTGAAGAGGGACGAAGCTGGCCATACTCTATTGACTGCATAAATCAGCGCTACGGGAAATCAAGTAGAACAGGGAGTTGGGAGGTTGAGGGAAGAGAAAGCAAAACCACAAGAGACCGGTGAGAAGAAGATGACAAATGCAGTAAAAAGTAGAACCAAACACTATTTCATTCATGGAAGATTTAGGATGATAAAAAAGGGAATCATGGACCGAAGACCACACATGATACAATGCATCCCTGAACAAACGGAGGGAAGAAAACAAAGAATAAAAAGAAGAGTTGGAGAGAGGGCTGGAATGAGGAAGGGTAACCATTCCCTGTCCTCCATTCCTCCCCCTCTGCTACATGCAACACTCCTCTCTTCTTCCTACATTTCCTCTACCTTTTTCTTCTCTTCTTCCTTGCCTCGAACGGGCCTCTTCGCACGAAGATGCTCTCTTCTTTCTCTGTGTTTCTTTCCTCTCTCTAGCAGAAATCCATCTTCTTCTCCCCCTCTCTTCTGTCTGTGGGGGGCCTTTTATATGCGGACGGTTGACGAGGTTGCCTCATGATGGCACTGCCATCCGAGGTTGACTTCGGTATCTTCCTTGTCAGGCGAAGATCTCTCCTCCTCCAGCCAGAAGGTGACATGGAGACAGGCGCTAGCTGGCTTTGAAGTGGCTGGACTGCGCGCCAATGGGTCTGCCTATTGACCGTTGTGTCTTCTACCGGTGCATGCCGTCGGGAGGCTTTCAACGCTATGCCGCTGGGGAATGGGCGCATGGCGTTGAGGGTAGAAAGGCTGTGCCGCTAAAGGGCCAAAGGCCTTGCCGCTGAAGGTGCCAAGAAGCCCTGTGCCGCTGGAAGGGCCAGGACTTGGTGAAGGAGTGTATAGACTTCGTGGGCAAGGCAACCGGACGATGTACAGACTTGAGAGTTCACAATGTCCATAACTTTGGCAGAGCAAAGGCTATACAGACTTCAGCTCAGCTGCAATGTATAGACTTGCAGGGGCTTGCGTCAAAAGCGGTGTACGGACTTCATCAATGTATGGACTTTGGTGGTTGAACTGGTGGATGTACATACTCCACCAGTGTACAGACTTTGGCTATTGAACTGGTGGATGTACAGACTTACTAGTGTATAGACTTTGGCAGTTGAACTGGTGGATGTACAGACTTCACCAACGTATAGACTTTGGCTGATGGTTGTACAGACTTCGTTTGATGCAACGAACCAGTGTACAGACTTGGAGCTCGGATGTATAGACTTCGCGTTTGCCAGAACTCTGTACAGACTTCGCACTGTGAGCATGCATGAGCCTGTACAGACTTCAGACATGATATGGAGTGTGCCGCTGGAGGGCTAGATGGCCGTGCCGCTGGAGGGCCATATGGCCGTGCCGCTGAAAGGCTGAAGGGCCGTGCCGCTGGGGCTTATGGCCGTGCCGCTGAAGGGCCTCAGGCCCGTGCCGCTGGAGGGCCTTTGCTTTTGCTTAAGTAACTTGAAGCCGTGCATTCTTTGGGATATTTCTTCACCTTTAGGGGCCCCAGGGAGGGTCTCTAGCAGTGTGTTAATTCAGGAGGACATCCTGTGACTTCTCGGTCTTTTAATGTGCCCATGCAAATGCAGGGATTTGCCGGGCGGTAGTATCTTCCTAGAGCCCTGGATGGCCAATCTCTCCGGGTCTTCTTCCTTTGACTTTGACATTAACGCGGAGCTTAGCGAGACATATGGACGTGCAATTTTATGCGTCCACAATTTCTTCTTTGACTGGTTTCAGCAGACACAGTTTCCCTATTAAATATCTTGGCTTCCCCCTGGTTCTAGGCCGAAGGAAAAAAGTGCACTTTGCTGGTATTATGCAATCCATTCAAAAAAGAATCTCTGGTTGGAAATCTAGTCTCCTTTCTCAAGGTGCCAAGCTGATCCTGATTAAGCATGTGCTCACTTCCATTCCCATATATTCCTTGTCCACCTCACCCTTCCATTATGGAACTCATCATTTGCTGGAGAAGTCTTTTGCAAACTTTTTCTGGGGTTCTTCACCGAATGGCAATAAAAGACATTGGAGTTCTTGGGACAAGATCTGTAGACCTATATCTCAGGGAGGTCTTGGCATCATGTCTCTTAGGCAGATGGACATTGCTTTAAGAGTTAAAATGTTATGGCAAGCTTTGCATTCAAATTCCCTGTGGGCAAATTTCTTCAGAGCTAAGTATATTGGACATCGCCATCTAAGAGAGGTGCAATTTACTAATATGGCTGGACCTGCTAGACGAAGCTGGATTAAGGCAAAAAATCTTTTTCTGTAGTTTCATAAGATTATCATTGGGGACGGAAAATGTACAAATTTCTGGTATGATAACTGGATTGGCAAGCAATGCTTGGCTGATTTTGTTCCTGCCACCAGCATCCCTAATCCAAGTCTCACTGTACATGACTTCCTGCTACACTCCCCAAGAGAAGAAACAGATTTAATGAACAGTTTTATACCAACTGGCATCAAAACAGCAGTTATTCACACTAATCTCACACTAGACACTGATTTCCCAGCATGGAGCTTGTCCTCCTCAGGCAAATGTTTGGTGGCTTCTACATATAACGTTATATCTGAAACTGCTTCCCAACAATCATTTACTCAGTGGGCAAGGCTTTGGTCTCAATGGCTACCGACAAAATTTTTTGTTCATCTTTGGAAAATCCTACATAACAGCCTCCCTGTCGACACTAATGTTCAACACCTGGGTATCCAGCTATGTTCTATGTGCTCCTGCTGTAAGGTCCAACAAAGGGAAAGCCTTAATCATTTATTCATTCACAGTGAACTAGCCTCTTACATTTGGTCTTTTTTCCACTCTGTGGGACTGCCATTGGAAGGAAATTCTGTTATATCACTTCTTTCAAATGCTGCAGAAAATATCAAACTCAAGTCTGCTCATGGATTCCTAATCCTAGCAGTCATTGGTTATGGTTGCTGGGATATTTGGAGGGCTAGAAATTCAGTGCGATATGAAGGCTCTACTTTGTCCAAAGGCCGCATTCGTCACCAAATCATTATCCAAGTAAAGCAGGCTTGTGCTAGTGCAAACTATAAGGAACCTGATATTGGAAAAAGGAGGATTCTTGACTCATTGGGGATTTCTACTTTCATGCCAATTGGTGCTCAGCTGAAAGCTATTAAATGGGTATGCCCCCCTTGGCCGTTCCTTAAATTGAACTCTGATGGTGCTTGTAAATCTGATGGAACTACTGGAGGGGGTGGTGTCATTAGAGATCATTGTGGTAATGTTATTTTTGCTTTCTCCCATTTTTATGGCCAATCCAACAGTCTTGTAGCAGAGGCTAGAGCCTTAATTGATGGAATTCATTACCTCCACACTATTTCAGCTCACCCAGTTCTCATTGAATGTGATTCATATGTCCTTGTTCGAGTAATCAATAAGGAATACCAATGTCCTTGGTCTATTCTTTCATATGCCAGAGAGATTTAGAGATCCATTAATCAGCATGACAGGATTGTTCATACTTATAGAGAAGGAAACAAAGTTGCTGATCTCTTGGCTTCCTTAGCATGCTCATCCAAATGTAATGTCTTTTTCTCTTACCATGAGTTACCCTGTGCTATAAAGGGTGAGGCTCGTATGGATAAGCTGGGAATGCCCAGCATCCGTTTGATGTAATCAATATTCCTGCTATTTAGCAATAAAATTCACCCCCTAGTGGCTGATGGTCATCCCATCTGCACCTAGGTAGGGTTTTCTGGAGTTAAAAAAAATGCGTCCACAAGCCCTTGCTGATCAGAAATTCAGTCAATCTTTCATACCATGCTCGAGGAGCCTGCTTTAGACCATACAAGGCTTTGTTTAACCTAAAAACTTGGTTAGGTTGAGGAGAGAATTGAAATCCAGGGGGTTGTTCAACAAAAACCTCTTCCTTAATAACTCCATTTAAGAAGCACTTTTAATATCCATTTGTTGGAGTTTTATATTCTTGGAACATGCAAAAGTTAGCAGAATTCTTATTACTTCCATCCTAGCAACAAGTGCATAGGATTCTTCAAAATCAACACCAAATTCCTGACAGTAACCTTTGGCTACTAGTCTGGCCTTATTCCTAGAAATGATTCCATCTCCATTCATTTTATTTTTAAACACCCACTTAGTTCCTATGATATTGACACTATCTGGTCTTAGAACAAGCTTCCATACATTATTTCTTTCGAACTGACCTAATTCCTCACACATAGCATTGAACCAAACTTGATCAACCAAGGCCTCTTCTACTGATTTGGGTTTAATTTGTGAGACTAAAGCAATTAGGTCTTGATTATTAATATTTCTAAAATGAGACCTAGTCCGAAGAGGATCTTCAGGGTTGCCTATGACATTATCTATTAGATGATCTTTAAGAAATCTAACATTTATTGAAGACTCACCTATTTCTTCTGGCCCTTCCTGGTTGGGAGGATTTGATGTTCCACTCGGCTGAGTCTTCTCTTCTTCTTGGTCTTCTAGGAATTCCCCATCGTGATTGGAATCCCTGTCAATATTTCCAATGTTAGTAAGACCTTTCTTTTCACTAAAAATGATGTGTGGAGACTCTTCAACTTTCTGGTCTGTTGTGTTAAAGACCCTATATGCCCTTGACACTTCAGAGTATCCTAAAAATATTCCAGGGGAGCTTTTAGCTTCAAACTTATCTAAATCTTTTTTGTCATTGTTATGAATAAAACATTTAGCTCCAAAAATTCTGAAATGAGCCAAGTTTGGTTTCTTACCTTTTAGTAACTCATAGGGTGTTTTCTTGTGAATGGGTCTTACCATGGCCCTGTTGATTATGTAAGTTGCTGTGTTGGCCGCCTCTGCCCAGAACTTCCTTGGTAGTTGACTCTCAATCAGCATGGTTTGGGCCATCTCGACAATAGTTCTATTTCTTCTCTCCACAATTCCATTCTATTCAGGTGTCCTGGGAGAAGAAAATCTGTGTGTTAGTCCCTCTCTTTCACAAAGATCAGAAAACATGGAGTTTTCAAACTCACCTCCATGGTCAGATTGAATTGTACAAATCTTGTATTTTCCTTCTTGTTTGACCTTATTGAAAAATTGGTTAAATTTTTGAAAAGCATAACTTTTATTGGCTAAGAAAAAGATCCATGAAAATCTAGAATGGTCATCAATGATCACATAGCCAAACCTATTCCAATTAAGACTCTGAGTCCTAGTAGGACCAAAGAGGTCCATATGGAGAAGTTTCATTGGTCTAGAGGACAATGGCTCAGATCTTAGCTTGAAAGAATTCCTGGTCTGTTTGCCTAGAGCACAGGCATCACATGATTTTGAAATAGAATTGAACTTAATTCTAGGCATGCCTCTAACTAAATCATGCTTGACCAATTTATTTAAATTAGAGAAACTAGCATGGCCTAGACGTCTATGCCATTCAAAAGCATCATTTTCAGAATTAGCAGATAAACAAAGGTTAGGTTCAGATTCAGCATCTAAGTCTATCATGTAGACATTATTCACCCTGTTGGCTACAAATTTAACCACATCAGAATTTATTCTAAAAATCTTGCATGAGTTATCATCAAACACAACCCTGTGACCCTTGTCACATAATTGACTAATGCTAATCAGGTTGTGTTGAGGACCTTCCACAAGTTGAACATTTTCAATGGAGTTTGTGGAAGACTTACCTACTGTGCCAACTCCAATGATCCTACCTCTGTCCTTTCCTCCAAATTTGACCAGACCCCCTACCTTCATCTCTATCTTGCTGAACTTGGATCGGTCTCCTGTCATGTGCCTGGAGCAGCCACTGTCGAGGTACCACTTGTTGTTCTCAGCTGCCAGGCAGACCTACACAAACAAAGTCAAGAAAAGTGATTTGGAACCCAAGATGAGTTGGGTCCAAAGACATTATTCAAATCTCTAAGCAAATGTTTAGGAATCCAGATTTGCTTCAACATGGTTTTCTCTGGCACTTTTACTTATGGTTTATTGAAATTATAGCCGGGGTTATGTCCAGCTGGTCTGGAGAAGTAAGCTCTTTTCCAGTCATTAGGCTTCCCATTCTGGGATATCTTCTGTGAGCTTGTTGATTAGCATATTTTTGAGGATTATAGTTATTTCTCCAATACATCCTATTTGGACCCATCTGTTGGTAGTAATTCCAGCTTTTCTTCTAAACCACTTGCTTGGTCCATCTACCATTTATGTTCTCGTCAGTGGGCTTAGTGAAGTTCTTTACAGAATTCATTCCCATTTTAAATGGTCGACCATCATTGTTTGTTGAACTTTCTTTCTGGCATTGAGCTCCTTGACTGCTATTTGAGCTGGATGGTGTGTCCAGCTTCTCTTTTCCCTTCTCTGGGCAGAAGGTGATGGTTTTGAATTGTAAGGGTCTCTTGTTAGTTGGGTCATAGCCTAGACCCTCCTTATTGAAGTTAACCCTAGTCCCTAGTATAGCATCTAGACTAGTTTTTCCTTAGACAAATTTTTCCAAAACTTTTTGTTTGTCTTCCAGCTCTTTTTGAAGAGACTCAGAATTTTTTAGAAGTTCAGCATTGACTTTCTTAAAAGTTTCATATTTTTCTAAGTTCACTCTACTTTCATTCAGACTTTCTTCAATTTTGATTTTGAGTTCGTTGAGCTGGGTTTGACTCTCCTGGTTTTCTCCCTTGAGCTTTTCATTTTCTTTTCTTAGGGAAGTTATTTCTTCTAACTCTTCTTTTAGTTTCTGATTTTCCTCACAGACTTGGGTTTGTTCTTCAACATTGGTATTGAATTTTCTCTTCAGAACCCTATGCTCTTTACTAAGTGAATTGAACTTATCTAATAATTCAGCATAGGCATCTTCCCAGTCATCAATAGAAAAATTCTCAAAGATATTTGTTACCTCCTCTTCGCTGTTTGCCATTAGGCAAATTCCTTCTTCATCTTCCTCCGAGGAAGTGCTTTCCGGATCTTCTTCCTCATCGCTCCATGTGCAGACCATTGCCTGTGGCTTCTTCTATTTCTGCACCTTTGAGCTCTTATTCTGAAGGTAGGGACCCTTCTTCTGGAGATCTGGGCAGTCCCCTTTCATGTGTCCCTGTTTGTTGCAATGAAAATAAGTCACTCTCTTAGTATTTCTGTTCTTATTATTGCTAGATTCAACGTTCTTGCTAAAGGAGTATGTCTTCTTCCTCCTAAAGATCTTCCCCTTATTCCTTAAAAATTTACTGAACTGTCGAGTGAGCATTGCCTGCTCCTCCTGGTCGATATCAAACTCATCGGACTCACCGCTACTACTGCTGCTACTGCTATTGCTGCCCTTGTTGCGGGATGCCTTGAGAGCAATATTCTTGCCCTTCCTATCACTTCCTTCACCACCTCTTTTAAAGTTCATCTCATAGGTCATGAGGGATCCTATGAGTTCAGTCACTGTCATAGTCGTCAAATCCTTTGACTCTTCTATCATGATGGCCTTAGTGTGCCATGCTGGGGTAAGAGACCTAAGTATCTTCCTGACTACATCTACTTCAGCCATCTCTTTCCCTAGCTCCTTAAGAGTATTCGTGATCAAAGACAATCTGGCATACATTTCAGTGATGTTCTCCTCTGGTTTCATCTTAAACAATTCATATTCAGAGGTGTAGAGATTTACCTTCGAGGCTCTCACTTGAGCTGTACCTTCGTAGATTAGTTGCAGCTCGTCCCACATTCGCTTGGCCGTCTTGTAGGCTGATATGCGGGTGTATTCATCTGGGTGAACAACACACTGGATGATGTTCAGCACCGTCCAGTTAAGTGAAGATAGCTTGACATGATCATCTGTCCACGCGTCCTCGTTCGGTGGAAGATCATACGGCCCTGTAGTGATTACCCTCCACAGCTTGTGGCTCTGTGCCCTGATGAACACCTCCATCCTATTTTTCCAGAAAAGATAGTTATTACCATCAAAGAATGGAGGGTGACTAATGGATTGACCTTCAAGCATGAAACTTTGAGGACCATTAGAATTACCCTGACCGTTTGTCCACATGATGCAAACCTGCTCTGATACCAAATGTTATGCGCAGCGAAGAGTGACATAGAAGGGGGGGATGAATAGATCACTCCCAATTTAAAAACTTTAGTTGAAAATCACTACTTCGAATTTCAACCCTTCAGATACAGCGAAATAGTATTGCTAACGCAGTCAATGACCAAGATAGAATAAGTAAGTGCAATTGAAAAGGCTATTCACAGTCAAACAAAATGCCAAGCAGATGGAGAGCACAAACGATAACAGCAAACCACAGAGGAGACAAGAATTTTTAAAGTGGTTCGATTGTAGTCCACAATCTACATCCACCCCTCACTCCAACTAGAGTGAGGCTTCCACTAGCCACAGCTAGAAACAGCAGACTCAGTCTGCGAACAATATGCTGCCACACAGCTTGACCAACCAAGGGAAACAAATCCCTCAACCCAAACTCTACTACCCACAGAGCTTGACACCTGGACCTGCTACCCGCAAGACCAGAACCGGAGATGGATCTCCCTTCCTCCAACTCGGAGGGAACCTGCTAGTGACAACCTGTCACTGGCAAAACCAGAGATCACCGATCTCTCTTCCTCTGCAGCCCAGAGGGAAACCAGAGTAACTCTCCCTTCCTCCAAACACTGGAGGGTAACAATTCAGAATCAGAAATATGAAGAAGGAAACTGAAAAATAAGACAATCGATGAAGACAATCGTTTCTGAAAACCAAAACAATGTAGCTTCCGAAGAAGCAAATTAGACACTTCTTTCTCACTCAGACTTTTCTCTCAGAACAATACTCTCAAATCATTTCTCTCTGTCTTCTCTCTGGAACGTGGAGGCTCTCTCTTTTCTTCTTCTGCTCAGGGATTCTTCTTCTCAGCTTTTTCCTCCAGTTCAATCCTTCTGATCGCAGAAGACACCTTTTATATGGCACCCGACCTGAATACCATGACTTCACACGAGTGGCGTGAGTGGGGCTCGTTCCCTCCTTTTCCAGAGCATCCTCGGATCACGTGCCAAGCACCATCCTCGGATCACGTGCCCAATCATCAACCTGAATCATCTGCAGGTAGAGACAAAAGAAATGTAACTAGTTAGTTCAGGCTTTTAACACAGCGTGTATAGACTTTAGAAGCAGCAAATAAGCAAGTATGTACAACGTGAGAATGTATACACTTGAAAGCCTTCATGCGACCCTAATGTATAGACTTGCAGAATGATGCATTAACATAACAGAGGGGAATGTGTAGACTTCTGTGTAATGCATGAAGCAATCGAATGTATAGACATGCAAACAAGGGAGTGTATAGACTTGATGAATGCGTGCATGGGAAGGCAGTGTACAGACTTGAGAAGAATGATGCATTAGCATAACCAATGTATAGACTTTGATGTAAAGGCTTGAGTTACACAAGCAATGTATAGACTTCACGATGCACACCCATATCCAATGTATAGACTTACCCCTTGAAGATGTGAGCGAGACAATGTATAGACTTGACGAATGACTTGAAACACAGTCACGCTGCTAATGTATGGACTTAGATGCCCAAAGGTAATGTATATACTTGCACAGTGCTGCCAATGTATACACTTCGATGCCAAATGGCAATGTATAGACTTGCAAGTGTGAGACGCTGCATGAGACGGTGGATGTACAGACTTGGAAAGCTTGAAGGAGATGTACAGACTTGGTGAGCGCCAAGCGATGTATAGACTTGGTGAACGCCAAGCAATGTACAGACTTGGTGAGCGCCAAGCGATGTACAGACTTCAATGACTCATGCAACCAGACACGTGAAGGCACATACAATGTACAGACTTAGTGCACACAGGATGTGCAGACTTTGTAGCATGCAGTGAATAGACTTCATATGAAGGAATGCACAATGTCTAGACTTGATATGAAGGAATGCAAAAGACTCTGTACAGACATGGCCAATGTACACACTTCAATGCAGAGACTTTGAATGTGTATGCTGGCAGTGTATAGACTTGATCAAGTAATGCATGTCTATATGACAACCAGATGAACTGCACTGTCCTAAGTGATGAAGCATGAATTAATCTAGAGATAGAAACAGATTGATTTATAGTGTGAGACATCATCAAAACCGTAGGGATGCAACATTTCCTTAGCTTGCAGGTACAACAGTTAGAGGATGGATGTTTCATCAACCAGACCAAGTACACATTGGAAATTCTCAAGAGGTTTGGCATGAACAACTTGAAGCACATTACCACACCAATGGGTACCAATACCTCACTGGATGCAGATGAGACATGTAAAGAAATAGATGCCAAGCTCTATCGAGGTATGATTGGATCTCTACTTTATTTGACAGCCTCAAGACCTGATATACAATTCAGTGTAGGAATGTGTGCAAGGTATCAATCGAGACCCATTGAATTACATTTAGCTGCAGTGAAAAGAATTTTTAGAAATCTGTCTGCTACACACACTCTTGGCTTATAGTTTCCTGCATCACACACACTTGACTTAGATGCATACATAGATGCAGATTATGCCGGGTGTAAACTAGATAGGAAAAGCACTAGTGGTCACTATGAATTTCTAGGTGGGTGTTTAGTGTCTTGGGGTTCCAAGAAATAACATTTTGTGATCCTCTCCACTGTAGAGGCTGAATATGTGACTGCAGGGAGTTGTGGTACACAAGTCATTTGGATTAAACACCAACTTCAGGACTATCAAGTAGACCTGGGGTGCACACCTATTTATTGTGATAATACCAATGCCATCAACCTAGCCAAGAATCCTGTTTTGCATTCCCCAACCAAACACATAGAAATAAGGCATCATTTCATAAGAGATGAGGTTTCTAAAAGTAACTTTGAACTGATTCACGTAGGCACTACTAATCAAATTGCTGATATCTTCACCAAGCCTCTAGACAATGACAAATTCACCACATTAAGGAGAGAATTAGGCTTATTCAAATTATCCTAATTGCTAATCTCCTGATATTGGATTGTTCTATCTTGGCAAGAGGCTGTGTGAGAAGTCTGTCCTTATTGTGAGGGGGAGTTCTGTGTGTCTGCTGGTTAGTTTTTTCTTTAGTGTTTCGTTTAAGGGGGAGCTGGATAGATAGTGATTTTGACTGATTCAAAAGATTGACCAGATGTGTGTCATTGTTGGTTCTCATGACTGAATGAGTGTGATTCTCTCTCAGACAGTAGAATCTCACTCATCTCTTAAGTCTATAAGTCTGTGTTACTAAAGTCCAGCTAGAATCATCCCTCTGGTAGTCCATTAGAGATTTGGATTAAGTGTTCAAAGTATATCTTCCTACATTGTCAATGATTCCGGTTCATGCTAAAACATGTATGTCTTGACATCTGTCCACAACAAATTGAAATCTAGACTTCAAGATTCACTTCAAAGAAACAGTCCTTCTGGTATTGTCTTCAATCATTCCATCTCCACAACATAAGGGATCAACTAAATGAATAAAGGTCAATGGTTTGATCACTGAGAAACTAGGAGCTTCATCAATGAAGTGAAGTTAATCCTATGTCATGAGGTGTCAAATGTTTAAAAATTTTTTTTTTTTAAATGACATTAATATTTCTGATCATCACAGAGCAATGGTGACAAGGTGGTGAGTAACTGGGGACTATGGCCTCTAATCAAGGTGTTCCTCATGTCAAAAGCCACAGTTACTAACTCTGTTCTTCAAAAAGGAGAGGTAATGAGGTACTCACACTGAGTAACTGGAGATTCAGGCCTCTGATCAAGATGTCTTCCTAATGTCAAAAGTGTGATTTACCAACTTACTCATTGGTCTTCTTGAAAATCATCATAAAATCCCTTGTCTTTATGCAATTTACTGGATTGCTTGTCCTCAATACCATGAGAACACCTTCTCTGATTTTGTCTCTTGTCATCTACTGAGGATTGGTGTTTGTTCAATAATGTCTTGCCATACTTGCTCATCCCGGCTCTACATCATATACCATGTATGTGGATAAACTTTCCTCTCATTCTAATTCCCTATTGTTTACCAGAGTTCAAGAATCTTCACTTGAGTTTAGCACCTCACTTATTCTCTAAGATATGTTCTTGAGTCCTTCTACACTAAGAAGTCACTGTACTTCTTCCTCATGTCTCCAGTAATTTCATATATCCTTCGTTTCCTTTTGATGATGTCACGCCCCTAGCCTTATTTACAGCGGAAGACTCGCTCGGGGAGCGCGAACAGCCGGCATGGTAAGCCTCTTGCAAGCAAGAATAATCAGAGCGCAAGACAATCACACACACAAATGCAATTGCACAGGATTTAATCAATCTTCAACTTTATAAATGATCAATATTCATAATACAACCACTTTTCATCATCTTTTCCTTCTACTAGACTCAAGAAATAGGAAAATTACATTGACTCAATCTAAACATGATAAACTTCCTAAGTCTTTACTCTCATCTTTATAACACTTTCACTCGCTTCCAGACCCGCTACTATTATAGCCCGAATCCGAATCCGAATCCGAACTATTTCCATCTCCTGAAAAACATTGGAAAGTAGGTCATGAGCACACTTGCCCAGTAGGTATCTTCGCATCAACATGAAGGCACTCTTAAAGTAGTTAACATTTTTTTTGCTCTAAATAAATAAGGTAAAATCATGCAATGCGACGATCATGTGATTAAATCAAAGTAACAAGATAACCATGTAAGATAGAATGATCAAGAATGAGCTAGCAAGAATATAACAAGAACATGGTATTTGCCTTCCATGAACAAAAATGTAACGAGATTGTACTAGCAAGCCACATATTCATCATACTAGTCTCTTTTGAGTACATAGTTCATGAATTTCTGTGGAATATCAAGCAAGAATGTCATGTCGTGCCGTGGATCTTCACTTATTTATAGAAATAGTACTCCCAGCGCAATGCGAAATCAGTAGCATCATACCTCATGGTTTATAAAATAGTATGTTTCCGGTAATCAGCCGAGGGGACTAGCATAGAGCCCTTGAACACAATCAGTGCTCGATCGCATCTTCAGTTATAAATTAAGCTACTTCCACGCAATATAACAGTAAAGTATGGCCAAGAATATAGCACTTCCAATAATTCCATGATAACGAAAATCAATGAATGAATGCTTCAACGTAAGAATGTAGGAGTCAAGAAATAGACTTTAAACAATGTCATGCTCATAGAAATAAATCGACAGCTTAACGGTATTTTCCTTAACTTCCATTTCATTTAGATCAATTTAAGCAATATGACAAGTCCTAGATCATCAAGGTTTGTCTAGAATCATTGGAATATCAACCCTTGGTCAAACCTTGGGTTAACATAAACAAGCTATGTAACGGTCATTGGCTGGGCCGTTACATTATGTAACGCGCCAGTAATGGGCCGTTATATTAAGCTGAGTTCAGAAAGATAAAATTAAACTCAGATGAATGTGACGGCCGTCCATTGGGCCGTTGCATGTGCCTGACGGTCCAGTGGAGAGCTGTTACATTACAAGAACCAGAAAACTCTATAGTGTAATCTAGTTAATGGGCTTTGATGGTACAAGCAACTCGGCGTCCCAGTGGGAATCCTAGGCTCGCGGAGAATTACGGAGGCCTTGAAACAATGATTTCCTAGTCCATTGGAAGGAATATCCAATAGAGAGGTCCTCATGTCCAAGATGGTGTTCCTATAGTGCAAAGTGTGAACTAATGACAACATACCAGAATATGTGCCGTGTACGTATAGAATTGACTCTATTGACAGAGAGAGATATGTATAATCAATGTGAAAATTATGATAAAAACTCCGTCAATACAATGTTAAAAAGTCATGCTTTATAGTACAAAACTATAGAATTTGGTTTAACATAAGTAGAAGTGATGGCAAAACATGCAATACCTATCATGAATAATCAAATAACCTTAAAATCACATCATTAGGTTTAAAACTTAGGTAACTAGGCTTTAACAATAATAATATTGGCAGGTTATATTCTGTCTTAGGGTTGATAGAACACATAATATAACGGTCTGGAGATGGAGCGTCACAGTGACATTGACGGTCAGGACCCAGCCGTTACATGAATGTAACGTGGCTTTCCAAGCGCGTTAGAACCAACAGTGCAATTCAAATACCACAGAGTGTGTAACGGTCTGTCGTAGGGCCGTTACTTGAAAGTGACGGTCCTATGCTAGTGCGTTACAGTATCTGCTAACAGAAAATGGTATAAGCATAAAGAGATCGATTCATATCATGTCTATAATCAAAATATCATGAGTTTCTAGACATGATAACGAAGTATAGGTTATCTATATGCGTGGGTATTGATGAATAGATGGATAGTCAAGTCTTTAATCTTTAGTTAGGGCTAGGAGAACCATGATATGTATAGAGCCAATAAAACATGAAATTGATGATCAAGCATGCATGAAATCCAATCAAAACAGAGGCTCTTAGTCCTATCACGTTATTTTTACCGTTCATGAGATAACCTACCTCTTACTTAGACTGTAGTTTCTGAATTTGGTTGAGAACCTTGCCCTAGATCCCTTCCTTCTCTTGTGACTTTTTCAGCAACTTCCTTGGGCTCTAACTCCACGACCTCTTGACCTAAAGATGTGAAATTCGGAGGGGAGTTAGTCTAAAGTATTGTAATCAAATAATGCATGTCTATATGACAACCAGATGAACTGCACTGTCCTAAGTGATGAAGCATGAATTAATCTAGAGATAGAAACATATTGATTTATAGTGTGAGACATCATCAAAATCATAGGGATGCAACATTTCCTTAGCTTGCAGGTACAACAGTTAGAGGATGGATGTTTCATCAACCAGACCAAGTACACATTGGAAATTCTCAAGAGGTTTGGCATGAACAACTTGAAGCACATTACCACACCAATGGGTACCAATACCTCACTGGATGCAGATGAGACATGTAAAGAAATAGATGCCAAGCTCTATCGAGGTATGATTGGATCTCTACTTTATTTGACAGCCTCAAGACCTGATATACAATTCAGTGTAGGAATGTGTGCAAGGTATCAATCGAGACCCATTGAATTACATTTAGCTGCAGTGAAAAGAATTTTAGAAATCTGTCTGCTACACACACTCTTGGCTTATAGTTTCCTGCATCACACACACTTGACTTAGATGCATACATAGATGCAGATTATGCCGGGTGTAAACTAGATAGGAAAAGCACTAGTGGTCACTATGAATTTCTAGGTGGGTGTTTAGTGTCTTGGGGTTCCAAGAAATAACATTTTGTGATCCTCTCCACTGTAGAGGCTGAATATGTGACTGCAGGGAGTTGTGGTACACAAGTCATTTGGATTAAACACCAGCTTCAGGACTATCAAGTAGACCTGGGGTGCACACCTATTTATTGTGATAATACCAATGCCATCAACCTAGCCAAGAATCCTATTTTGCATTCCCCAACCAAACACATAGAAATAAGGCATCATTTCATAAGAGATGAGGTTTCTAAAAGTAACTTTGAACTGATTCACGTAGGCACTACTAATCAAATTGCTGACATCTTCACCAAGCCTCTAGACAATGACAAATTCACCACATTAAGGAGAGAATTAGGCTTATTCAAATTATCCTAATTGCTAATCTCCTGATATTGGATTGTTCTATCTTGGCAAGAGGCTGTGTGAGAAGTCTGTCCTTATTGTGAGGGGGAGTTCTGTGTGTCTGTTGGTTAGTTTTTTCTTTAGTGTTTCGTTTAAGGGGGAGCTGGATAGATAGTGATTTTGACTGATTCAAAAGATTGACCAGATGTGTGTCATTGTTGGTTCTCATGACTGAATGAGTGTGATTCTCTCTCAGACAGTAGAATCTCACTCATCTCTTAAGTCTATAAGTCTGTGTTACTAAAGTCCAGCTAGAATCTTCCCTCTGGTAGTCCATCAGAGATTTGGATTAAGTGTTCAAAGTATATCTTCCTACATTGTCAATGATTCCGGTTCAGGCTAAAACATGTATGTCTTGACATCTGTCCACAACAAATTGAAATCTAGACTTCAAGATTCACTTCAAAGAAACAGTCCTTCTGGTATTGTCTTCAATCATTCCATCTCCACAACATAAGGGATCAACTAAATGAATAAAGGTCAATGGTTTGATCACTGAGAAACTAGGAGCTTCATGAATGAAGTGAAGTTATTCCTATGTCATGAGGTGTCAAATGTTTAAAAAAAATTTTTTTTTAAAATGACATTAATATTTCTGATCATCACAGAGCAATGGTGACAAGGTGGTGAGTAACTGGGGACTATGGCCTCTGATCAAGGTGTTCCTCATGTCAAAAGCCACAGTTACTAACTCTGTTCTTCAAAAAGGAGAGGTAATGAGGTACTCACATTGAGTAACTGGAGATTCAGGCCTCTGATCAAGATGTCTTCCTAATGTCAAAAGTGTGATTTACCAACTTACTCATTGGTCTTCTTGAAAATCATCATAAAATCCCTTGTCTTTATGCAATTTACTGGATTGCTTGTCCTCAATACCATGAGAACACCTTCTCTGATTTTGCTTCTTGTCATCTACTGAGGATTGGTGTTTGTTCAATAATGTCTTGCCATACTTGCTCATCCCGGCTCTACATCATATACCATGTATGTGGATAAACTTTCCTCTCATTCTAATTCTCTATTGTTTACCAGAGTTCAAGAATCTTCACTTGAGTTTAGCACCTCACTTATTCTCTAAGATATGTTCTTGAGTCCTTCTACACTAAGAAGTCACTGTACTTCTTCCTCATGTCTCCAGTAATTTCATATATCCTTCGTTTCCTTTTGATGATGTCACGCCCCGAGCCTTATTTACAGCGGAAGACTCGCTCGGGGAGCGCGAACAGCCGGCATGGTAAGCCTCTTGCAAGCAAGAATAATCAGAGCGCAAGACAATCACACACACAAATGCAATTGCACAGGATTTAATCAATCTTCAACTTTATAAATGATCAATATTCATAATACAACCACTTTTCATCATCTTTTCCTTCTACTAGACTCAAGAAATAGGAAAATTACATTGACTCAATCTAAACATGATAAACTTCCTAAGTCTTTACTCTCATCTTTATAACACTTTCACTCGCTTCCAGACCCGCTACTATTATAGCCCGAATCCGAATCCGAATCCGAACTATTTCCATCTCCTGAAAAACAGTGGAAAGTAGGTCATGAGTACACTTGCCCAGTAGGTATCTTCGCATCAACATGAAGGCACTATTAAAGTAGTTAACATTTTTTTTGCTCTAAATAAATAAGGTAAAATCATGCAATGCGACGATCATGCGATTAAATCAAAGTAACAAGATAACCATGTAAGATAGAATGATCAAGAATGAGCTAGCAAGAATATAACAAGAACATGGTATTTGCCTTCCATGAACAAAAATGTAACGAGATTGTACTAGCAAGCCACATATTCATCATACTAGTCTCTTTTGAGTACATAGTTCATGAATTTCTGTGGAATATCAAGCAAGAATGTCATGTCGTGCCGTGGATCTTCACTTATTTATAGAAATAGTACTCCCAGTGCAATGCGAAATCAGTAGCATCATACCTCATGATTTATAAAATAGTATGTTTCCGGTAATCATCCGAGGGGACTAGCATAGAGCCCTTGAACACAATCAGTGCTCGATCGCATCTTCAGTTATAAATTAAGCTACTTTCACGCAATATAACAGTAAAGTATGGCCAAGAATATAGCACTTCCAATAATTCCATGATAACGAAAATCAATGAATGAATGCTTCAACGTAAGAATGTAGGAGTCAAGAAATAGACTTTAAACAATGTCATGCTCATAGAAATAAATCGACAGCTTAACGGTATTTTCCTTAACTTCCATTTCATTTAGATCAATTTAAGCAATATGACAAGTCCTAGATCATCAAGGTTTGTCTAGAATCATTGGAATATCAACCCTTGGTCAAACCTTGGGTTAACATAAACAAGCTATGTAACGGTCATTGGCTGGGCCGTTACATTATGTAACGCGCCAGTAATGGGCCGTTATATTAAGCTGAGTTTAGAAAGATAAAATTAAACTCAGATGAATGTGACGGCCGTCCATTGGGCCGTTGCATGTGCCTGACGGTCCAGTGGAGAGCTGTTACATTACAAGAACCAGAAAACTCTATAGTGTAATCTAGTTAATGGGCTTTGATGGTACAACCAACTCGGCGTCCCAATGGGAATCCTAGGCTCGCGGAGAATTACGGAGGCCTTGAAACAATGATTTCCTAGTCCATTGGAAGGAATATCTAATAGAGAGGTCCTCATGTCCAAGATGGTGTTCCTATAGTGCAAAGTGTGAACTAATGACAACATACCAGAATATGTGCCGTGTACGTATAGAATTGACTCTATTGACAGAGAGAGATATGTATAATCAATGTGAAAATTATGATAAAAACTCCGTCAATACAATGTTAAAAAGTCATGCTTTATAGTACAAAACTATAGAATTTGGTTTAACATAAGTAGAAGTGATGGCAAAACATGCAATACCTATCATGAATAATCAAATAACCTTAAAATCACATCATTAGGTTTAAAACTTAGGTAACTAGGCTTTAACAATAATAATATTGGCAGGTTATATTCTGTCTTAGGGTTGATAGAACACATAATATAACGGTCTGGAGATGGAGCGTCACAGTGACATTGACGGTCAGGACCCAGCCGTTACATGAATGTAACGTGGCTTTCCAAGCGCGTTAGAACCAACAGTGCAATTCAAATACCACAGAGTGTGTAACGGTCTGTCGTAGGGCCGTTACTTGAAAGTGACGGTCCTATGCTAGTGCGTTACAGTATCTGCTAACAGAAAATGGTATAAGCATAAAGAGATCGATTCATATCATGTCTATAATCAAAATATCATGAGTTTCTAGACATGATAACGAAGTATAGGTTATCTATATGCGTGGGTATTGATGAATAGATGGATAGTCAAGTCTTTAATCTTTAGTTAGGGCTAAGAGAACCATGATATGTATAGAGCCAATAAAACATGAAATTGATGATCAAGCATGCATGAAATCCAATCAAAACAGAGGCTCTTAGTCCTATCACGTTGTTTTTACCGTTCATGAGATAACCTACCTCTTACTTAGACTGTAGTTTCTGAATTTGGTTGAGAACCTTGCCCTAGATCCCTTCCTTCTCTTGTGACTTTTTCAGCAACTTCCTTGGGCTCTAACTCCACGACCTCTTGACCTAAAGATGTGAAATTCGGAGGGGAGTTAGTCTAATGTATTGTAATCAAATACTTCTAAAGAACTTACCTGAGATAGTGACTCCTTACCTTGCTTCTTTACGTCCAAAAAGTAAGGGTCACACAGTTCAGAACTATGCCCTATTTATAAGGTTTAGACTAGGGTTTGAGGATTAGATCGAGTTTAGAGTCCTTGTTTCATCAACTCCTAATCCCTAAGAGTCCTTAGTATTATTATAACTCTTCCCAAGTCGATCCTTAGTGGATATGATCTCAAAGTGTCAATCTTTTTATGAGTTCTTCCACTCACGGAACTAACAGGTTTGTAATGGTCTAGTGCCCACGCGTTACATGGATGTGGCGGTCTTACGATAGACCGTTACAGTCATCGTAGGTAGAATTTCTAAATCATTAAAACTCTTTTAATAATTATCTATATCATTATCTTATATAATTAGTATTTATCCTTTAAAATCTGTGGATAGGTTTAAATACCTTCTGGAATGTGGGCCTAACTTAATGGGCCTGAGTTAAAAGCCTTTTAGACTTTACTTAAGTTGGTTGGGTTAATTGATTAACACTATTTGGCCTTTTATTGACTTATTTAATCAAATAGACCATTTATAAATTTATTTAGGCCTTTATAATTTCTAAAAAATTATTTAAAATTTTTGGGGCACTACAGATGATGTCAAAGGGGGAGAGAGGTCATGCAATATCTGAAAGAAGTCATTAGAGGTCATGCAATATCTGAGAGAGGTCTTGCATGTGAACAAGTCTTCTGAGAGTGTGTTGTGGGGGAGTGGTTTTGGAGAGAGAAGAGTTTCAGAAGATGTGTTTGGCTTGTCTGCATGATTCGCTTGCTCTTCAATGTTTTTAATGCCCTAATATTGCTTGATTCATAGTGTCGCCATCATCAAAAAGTGGGAGATTGTTGCATCCCTACGGTTTTGACGATGTCTCACACTATAAATCAATTTGCTTTTATCTCTAGATCAATTTGTTCTTTTATGGCGCATTTATTTGTTTCTAAGCATGGAGGGGGTATGTGCTAATAGCATCATTTAGGTCCGTGCATTACATATTATTCGCTCTTTTGCTTAATGCATATTGAGTCAGTGCTAGTTCTGCATCTTTCACATAGAGTACTTGCCTCGGTGCAAGTCCTTGGTCATGCACAGGTTTTGCTATTCATATGTTGTCCTTTTGCATTTCTCTAGGTCGTGAGCATTAAGGTCCGTGCATATTCTGTCTCTGCATCTCACCTCTTGAGGTCGCTGAAATTTTTTTAATCGGTGCAATTCTTGACCAGAATGCATTGGTCAGGACTAGTCGTTCCTTCATCTCAGTGCAAATACATCTCGGTGCAAGCCTTGTCTTGTACTTCCTCTTGCCATCTTGGTGCATCTTCTGCCTAGACTGCATATCCCGTCTCGGTGCATGCCTTGCTTAAAACAAATTCATCTTCAGTGCATAGTCAGACCTATACACCTTTTTGTAGCAACGAAGTCAGTACAGTTCCTGTTTCATGTCTTATTAGACTCGGTGCAAGCCTTGTCTTGTACTTCCTCTTGCCATCTTGGTGCAGCTTCTGCCTGGACTGCATATCCCGTCTCGGTGCATGCCTTGCTTAAAACAAATTCTTCTTCGGTGCATAGTCAGGCCTATACACCTTTTTGTAGCAACGAAGTCAGTATAGTTCCTGTTTCATGTCTTATTCGACTCGGTGCAAGTCCTGTAGACAACTAACGTAGATTTGGGCATCTTCTGATTCATTCCAAGTCGATGCTTGTCATGTCCATCTTAGCCGATGCTTACTCTTTTGACTCAGTGCAATTTCTGTCTCTTTACTCTATACACCAATACGAATTGTGCTAAGTGTATGACAAAATATACATTTCTTCTCTGACAATTTGTCTGTGCATTCACCAGAAATATGGCACATGATCCGAGGTAGATAGACGTCTAGAACATTCTCACACGTACCTCAACATCTTTAGGCGGGAAACGTGCTATCCACACGCCTAAGGTTCTGGATCAGATATATATATATATGCTGTGGAAAAGGGTTCGAGAGAGCGGATGGAACAGTGAGAAAGAAGAGCAGCGAGAGAGCAGAGAAAACCAGAGAAAGCCCACTTCATCTAGAGCTGAGAGAAAAATTTTCTAAGAGAGAGAAGTGGTTGTGATCGTGAAGATCTGCTTCTACGGAAGCTATATTGCTTTTGGTTTCTAGCGAAGATTATCATTCATCGATTGTTTTGTTTTCAAGTTTTTCTTTATCTTCATTCCATATTGTTACCCTCCACTGTTCGGAGGAAGGGAGAGGTTCTCCAGTTCCCTCCATTGTCTTGGAGGAAGAGAGGTTTGATCCTCTGGTTGTGTGAGTTGCTTGGGAGTAACTGCACAGGGTCCCCTTTACTGCGTGCAAAGGAAGGGAGATTGGTTCTCCAGTGTTTACTTCTGGTTGATCAGAAGACTAAGGAGGCTGTTCCTCAGGGCAAGCTGTTTGGCAGCGGTTGTTGCAGACTGAGTCTGCTGTGTGTGACTCTATATTGCAAGGAAACCTTACTCTCTTGAGTAAGGGGTGGACGTAGATTGCAGACAACAATCGAACCACCTAAAAATTCCCAGTCTCTTTTGTGGTTTGCCTGTTTACGTTGTGTTGCTCTCCATCTACTTGTCTCATTGCTTCATTGTGGGTGGCTTTCTCGATCTCATTTCTTACACCTGTCTCTTTGTTGCCTATCTCCGAAATCCTTTTCACTGCATTTGGAGGGGTTGAGAAATCGGGTCTATGTTGTATTGTTTTTGGGAGTGATCTATTCATCCCCCCCATCTATCTCACTTTCCACTACACATATCACTGGGTAGTTTTCTTCATGCTTCTTAAGTTGCCGGGAAGAATATGCAATTACCTTCCCTTGTTGCATTAACACACATCCTAGACCGACGCCAGATGCATCAATATATACTTCAAACTTTTCCCCTTTAATAGGCAATGATAATACCGGGGCAGTGGTCAAGTGGTCTTTTAGGGCTTGAAAGCTCTCTTCACAATCTTTGGTCCACACATATGGATTCTCCTTCCTTGCCAATCTTGTAAGTGGAACAACAATCTTAGAGAAGTCCTTAATAAATCGTCGGTAGTAACTAGCCAGACCAAGAAAACTATGGATCTCGATAGCATTGACATGTACTCGCATGAAGTCACACAGGTCGGTGCATACTTACACACCAGCAGTGTATCAGGTTGATGCACATTGTATCTTGAGTAAAGCAAGGTCGATGCACATTGTACCTCGAGTAAAGCAAGGTTGATGCACATCCTTACACTCATTCTATAAGGCCGATGCTCATGCATGTATAATGCACATCAGGTCGATGCATGTTTTTGCAGCATGTTCTACAGGTCGATGTACATCTTGTAGCATGTTCTACAAGGTCGATGCACTTTCTTTAACATGCTGTACTTGGTCTGTGCACATGTAGATTCTAAGGTCTATGCATATATATAGAGTATGTGCACTAGTAGGGTTTGTGCACATGTAGAGTCGGTGCACATGAAAAGTCTAGGTCTGTGCACATGTAGAGACCAGGGTCGGTGCATATGTAGAATTAAAGTCATCAGGTCTGTGCATTGAGTCTACACTTTAAAGCATTTGCATGATCATACATTCCTTGATTTGAGCATCTGATTTTCACTAAGTTGTCTAAGTATGCATTCTCTTGAGTAATAATGATGAAAAAGGTGTTTGACGAAATGACTTATTTCTTATTGACAGGGATTCAATCAAACACTTAAAGGACAGAGAGTAGCATAGACTTAAGCAATCATGTGTTCCCAGAACTGACTTAATCATACACGTGATCCAAGGCAGCTAATTCTTCAAGATCGATCAGCCACGTGGTCTCGCTTCATCTTCAAGATCTAACATGTGGATCCACTCAAGCTACTTTTCTGACAAGGCATTGGCGGGAATCCTCCCTCCATACGCCAAAGCGAAACTGTGCGGGGTCCACATCATCCAGATCGCTTGTATATATATATATATATATATATATATATATATATATATATATATATATATATATATATAAGGGAATCTCTGAGAAGAGATGTAGATAAGAGAAGTTAAGAGAGAAGTTGAGTGAGCTGAAGGAAGTGAAGACAAGTTAAGAAAAGTGATTAATGAAGGAAGAATTAGAGGAGCAGCGAAGCTAAGTGCAAAAAGAAGAAGATATTCTAAGAGGAAGAAATTAGAGGAAGTGAAGGTAATCGAAGAGGAAGAGATTTGAGAGCAGTGAGAGCATCTGAGAGAAAAGTGCTGAAGAGTGTGAGAGTTAGCTACAAAAAGAAGGAGAAGTTTCAAAACAAAGCATCAGAGAAGTGAAGAAGAGGATAAGAAGGGAGAGCTGCAACAGTCACGATTTCTAGATCAGATATAGAATCGTTTGCTCACTTTGAGCTACATTATTTTTCCTGCTACATCTGTTCATTGTTTTCAGTTCTTTGTATTTCTCTTTCATCGTTGTTTTTCAAGCTATAAGTCAGCGGGTGAGGTGTGATCCTCGGACAGCAAGCTGTGTTACTCAGCGGATTAGCAAGCTATGAGGCTTAGCGGATCAAGCTATTAGTCAGTGGTTGTAGGGATTCGTCCCTGAAGCTGTGGATCAACAATCAAGTTGTGTGTCAGCAAAAGCCACACTCAGGTTCCAGTCTGGGGTGGACGTAGGTCTCAAGGTTGAGATCGAACCACCTAAAAATCTTTGTCTTGTGTGTGATTGCCTATATGTTCATTACTTTGCGTAGATGCATGATTAGGACCACTATCTGTTTGGTTTCAAATTTGAATGTAATTTCATTCTTATGATCTGAGTGAGTCATCAACCAATCAGTATATTAAAAGACGTGGCAGGAAGGATAGGTCAAGCCTATATGGAATGTCATCTCATGTGTGAGGAGATCTTAGATCAAACCTCTGCCAAGTAGTATAATTGGTTGATTGATCATTTTCTTCATTTGAGTAATACTTGCTCATGCGTACTCTATGAGTAGAACATTGCATTTGTTTCATATCAGTTAGAGTAGCTTAATCTTTTTTAATTCCGTAAAAAGTTCCTACAGGGATCCATTCACCCCCTCTAGATCTCACTTGTGTAGTTAGAGAGGATCACCAATCCTATCAATTGGTATCAGAGCGTATTTATGTGCTTATAGATCGAACGATATTCAGATCTGATCTTGACATTTTGGTGCATCCATTTATTTTCTATTCTCTGATTTAAATCTATTTTCCCCTCTTTCAGGCCCTAGTTTCCTTTTGTACCTTGCCTTCTTATTTATAAAATTTCCCTGGATGGTGGCTGGGGGTGGAGCGTCCCTTCCCCTCTCGTAGGGAGGAACGGTCTACCTCCTCCGGCCTGACAGTTATTGGCTTTAAAAAAAATGTTGAATCCTCTGAAGTTTGATGGTTTTAATTTCTATATTTGGCTAGATAAATTCAGAGATTATGTGAATTCCGTTGATTCAAATCTTTGGATACTAATTGCATATGGTCCATATGACATTCTAGAGGATGAATCCGAATGGAATGTCATACACAAACTAAAGAATGCAGATAATGTGAAAGCCCTGAAGATGATAAAGTGGGCGATAAATCTTGATGAGTTCCTGATGGGAATCAAGCAAGCTACCGGGATGAAGTGAATCGAGCAAGCTGCCAGATCAAGCATGAAGGCGCTAGGGTCCCCTAGCGCGACATTGCAGAAGGCACTAGGGTCCCCTAGCGCGACCTGGAGAACGTGCTAGGGTTCCCTAGCACGATCTCAGACAGGGACCTACTGCAGACGGTCCAACTTCTTCCCGACGCCGAACTCCTCAAAGTCTTCGATGTCTGCTGTGTTCCATGGTTGTAAATCAACGTATTAGCGTCATTTTATCTTCCCCTTTCCCTATATATGTATCCCATTTCATTTGATCAAGCAATGAAACATGAATCTATGAAAGTTTTATGAGTGTAGCCATGGCTATCTTCCCCAATCTTTGGAAACCCCCCTTCATCCTCCCCTCTCCGGGTGCGAGGCCCAATTCTGTCTCCCTGATCCTCTCCCTTTTCCCTTCAATGGAGGATGATTGAAGTCCTTGATGCATCGGCTCTGAGACGGGGTTGAGTGTGCGGCTCCATTCGGAGCTTCGTTCTTCTTCCAACCAACGATTCCACTTCCCCCACCACCGCCAAAGATGCTGTTAAGGTCAGGATAGAGCTCGGCTGCACCGTACCCGCGAAGGGTTCGGGTGAGAGGCCCCAGCCAAGCTTCCTCACGGCCCTAACATCATCTACGTCCACCCTCCTTCCCTTGCCGCTCACCCCACATCCACCTTCCCAAAAGTTATCCTAGCTAGTATTAGGTTGGTTTGATTTCAATTTTAGCATTTCCCATGTGTTCTCTGTCATCCTGTGTGTTTCCCCTTGTGTTTTGAACCCCCAGAGTCACCCACGAGGCCTAGAATTGAAGACTCGTCGTCCTGGGCTGCTGTCTAAGAACACGCGTAAACGATATAGCGCGTTCTTTAGAACGCACGTAAAGGGTATAGCGCGTTCATGGGCAGAAAGAAGAAGAAGACCCCCCACTTCTGTCCCGCATCAGTTCCCTAGTGTTTCCATGTGCAGGAGTGCGAAGGAAATCCTGGACAAGTTGATAGAGATTCACACGCAAGAAGGGAACAAATGTTTAATGGCCAAAGATCACAACAGTGATCAACTGGAAGAAACTTCTTCTCAGTTAAGTTCTGAATCTGATGAACTTACTTTTAATGACTTGATGGAATTGTATGATGGGGTGTTAGATAAATACAAGGAAGTCAAGTCTGAAAATAGAAAATTGAAAAAGAACATGTCATCTGAAAAAATTTGTTTGAAATCTGAGAATGAACACCTTAAAGCTGAGATACAGAAGTTTGATAATCCATGTGATAAGTGTTTGTCTGTGAATAAACTGAATGCCAGTCTTCAGTCTGATCTAAAATTGCAAGAAGAGTTGATTGATTCATTAAGAGAAGAAAATGAAGAATTGTTGAACAAGAAGAAAGACATTGAAAAGAGTGAGGAGGGGTTAATTGAAAAGCTGAACTCAATGGCTAAGGTTGATTTGTTTGAAGAAAACAAAAATTTGAAAGAACAGAACAAAAAACTGATGGTTTTAAATGTTGTTATGTCAGAACGATTAATCACTTTTGAAAAAGATAAATCAGCTGCCATCAATGAATCTGAAAAATTGTCAACTCTAGAAGAAGAAAATGAAAGTCTAAAAAATAGAATAATTGAGTGTGAGGATGAGATTGTTAATTTATAATTGACAATAACATCTTTGGAAACTCAAGTGGCTGATGTAAATGATTCTATGTCTAAATTTGTTCAAGGGAAAGAAAATTGTGATAAACTTCTTGGAACTAGAGTGAATTTTTAGAAGGAAGGACTGGGTTACAATCCGGTCAATAAAAAGAAGTTTGAAAATAAGGTGTTTACTTCTTTTGTGAGCTGTTCAGAGTCTTCAAAAACACCTTCCTCATCTTTCTTTCAGTTCACAGCTCAGAAATCTGTCCAGCAAACTAAAAATATGAATAAACCCAAAAATGTTTCATGTCATTATTGTGGTATGGCAGGGCATGTAATGGATGACTGCCATTTTATGAAAATTGATGTCATGAATGCATTTAAGAAAATGAATGTTCTTAAGAATGGAAATAAGAACTTGAAAAAAAAATTCAGAAACATCTCTGGTAGTGGTTTGCATGATAAACATAATGCTATTTCTTAAACGCATGCAAACATAAATAAATTTTCACCTCATGTTTATATTGTGGAAGAAATAGACATCACATGTATGACTATAATATAATAAAACAAGATGATCAAATGTTTGGCAAATCTCATGATAGAAACATTCATGCAAATAATTATCATGCTAGGAAACATTAAGTTTAGAATGTTGAGTATTTCAATTGTAGAAAATTTGGGCATGTTGCATCACAATGCTGGTTTGCTAAGAAGAATTTTTTTGTCTAAACATGCTCATTATCCTGCATTTAGAAATACTCATATCAGGAATAATTTTGCTCCAATTCATAGACATCCAAAATGCAATCACTGTGAAAAACTTGGTCATATAATGTTTGAATGCTATTGGATGAAATCTGATCATTTAAATGCTTGGAATTCATCGAGAACACCGGTTAGAGGTGTTACTCATCTGATAGGACCCAAGAACTCTTGGGCTCCTAGGTATGCAAAATAATTCTTTGTTTGCAAGTGTGCCTTGATGGCAGAAAATAAAGGGGTTAAATAAAAATCAAGGCACATGAAGGTCAATAAAACCCTACTATTGTTTTCCTTATCTTGTTGCTTGAATAATTCTCTTTGAGAGATTGCATGTCTGGCTAGATTAAATCCATTGATGTCTTTTGATGCTATCTTGTCATGACTATTATATTCTTGATTATCTACTACATGCAAATTTCAAATGAGATTTTACATGCTAGAAAAGCAGTCATGTTAGTCATTCATGTTCATAGTAGAAGCATAGGTCTGCAAGACCCTTTGGTATATACAATGGTTCGCTGGGAGAAGGGCAGATAATTTCTATCTGGAAACCCACACCATGCTTAGAGGTTAGTCTCCGCCAAGTGCCAAGGGTCCAAAACTTACATATAGTGATTCATTTGCAATTTGAATTTCATTGATTGCATATCTGTGTATAATAAAAAAAAGAACTGATGTTTGGTTGAAACTACTGCACACAGTGAGGGGGAGCTGAGTTAATTGTGTCAGAATTGTTGGTCTACTTTTGTTGTAAGAATATGTGTCTTTGCTATTGCTGCTGGTTGAAATGGTATATTGCTGAATCTCTATCCAGTGGAGTCAATGCTGCTATATTGTTTGGCTGAACACTATGTCTGTATAAGCTAGCAGGTCGATGAATATGGAAGTTGCACTGACCTTGCTATGCTAGTAGGTCAGTGCATGTGATAGGTGCACAGACCTTACCATGCTAGCTGGTCTAAGCATATGTAAGAAACATTGACCTTAGTTCACTGGCTATTTGAAGCACATGAGAGGAGACTCAACCTCACTACAGAGGATTAGGTGCTTATCAACGGGGTTAGTCTTGTGAGATGTGCAGAGTTGTTGTTGAGAATCATTCTGGCTATTGTGAGATGCTGTGCGATGGTTTTCTACAAATCTGACCTTAGTCCTACCTTTTGCCTCTATGTGGCCTTCTACTTTACCATTCTCATCTATCTTTACCTTATTGAATTCTCCATCCCTGTTGTCTCATCTGCTCTATCTATGACAAGTCTTTTGTTGTGCCCCAGAAATTTTAAATAATTTTCTAGAAATTATAAAGGCCTAAATAAATTTATAAATGGTCTATTTGATTAAATAAGTCATTAAAAGGCCAAATAGTGTTAATCAATTAACCCAACCAACTTAAGTAAAGTCCAAGAGGTTTTAAACTCAGGCCCATTAAGTTGGCCCACATTCCAGAAGGTATTTAAGCCTATCCACGGATTTTTAAGGATAAATACTAATTATATAAGATAATTATATAGATAATTATTAAAAGAGTTTTAATGATTTAGAAATTCTACCTACGATGACTGTAACGGTCTATCGTAAGACCGCCACATCCATGTAACGCGTGGGCACCAGACCGTTACAAACCTGTTAGTTCCGTGAGTGGAAGAACTCATAAAAAGATTGACACTTTGAGATCTTATCCACTAAGGATCGACTTGGAAAGAGTTATAATAATACTAAGGACTCTTAGGGATTAGGAGTTGATGAAATAAGGACTCTAAACTCGATCTAATCCTCAAACCCTAGTCTAAACCTTATAAAAAGGGCATAGTTCTGAACTGTGCGACCCTTACTTTTTGGACGTAAAGAAGCAAGGTAAGGAGTCACTATCTCAGGTAAGTTCTTTAGAAGTATTTGATTACAATACTTTAGACTAACTCCCCTCCGAATTTCACATCTTTAGGTCAAGAGGTCGTGGAGTTAGAGCCCAAGGAAGTTGCTGAAAAAGTCACAAGAGAAGGAAGGGATATAGGGCAAGGTTCTCAACCAAATTCAGAAACTACAGTCTAAGTAAGAGGTAGGTTATCTCATGAATGGCAAAAACAACGTGATAGGACTAATAGCCTCTGTTTTGATTGGATTTCATGCATGATTGATCATCAATTTCATGTTTTATTGGCTCTATGCATATCATATTTCTCTTAGCCCTAACTAAAGATTAAAGACTTGACTATCCATCTATTCATCAATACCCACGCATATAGATAACCTATACTTCGTTATCATGTCTAGAAACTCATGATATTTTGATTATAGACATGATATGAATCGATCTCTTTATGCTTATACCGTTTTCTGTTAGTAGATACCGTAACACACTAGCATAGGACCGTCACTTTCAAGTAACGGCCCTACGACAGATCGCTACACACTCTGTGGTATTTGAATTGCACTGTTGGTTCTAACGCGCTTGGACAGACGCGTTACATTCATGTAACGGCTGGGTCCTGACCGTCACTTTCACTATGACGCCCCATCTCCAGACCGTTATATTCTGTGTTATGTCAACCCTAAGACAGAATATAACCTGCCAATATTATTATTGTGAAAGCCTAGTTACCTAAGTTTTAAACCTAATCATGTGATTTTAAGGTTATTTGATTATTCATGATAGGTATTGCATGTTTTGGTTATCTCACTTGTATTTGAGTTATGTTAGTTTCTTGAAACCAAATTATATAGTTTTGTACTATAAAGCATGACTTTTTAACATTGTATTTTTGACGTAATTTTTATCATGATTTTTACATTGATTATACATATCTCTCTCTGTCAATAGAGTCAATTCTATAAGTACATGGCACATATTCCGGTATGTTGTCTTTATTTCACACTTTGCACTATAGGAACACAATCATGGACATGAGGACCTCTCTATTGGATATTCCTTCCAATGGACTAGGAAATCATTGTTTCAAGGCCTCCATAATTCTCCGCGAGCCTGGGATTCTCACTAGGACGTCGAGTTGGTTGTACCAATGAAAGCCCATTAATTAGAACACTCTATCGTGGTTTTGATTCTTGAAATGTAACGGCCTTGAACTGGACCGTCAGGATCACGTAACGGCCCAGTGCCAGACCGTCACATTCCTCTGGGTCTATTTTTATCCTTCTGGACTCGGAACACTGTAACGGCCCATTACTGGCGCGTTACATAATGTAACGGCCCAGCCAATGACCGTTACATAGCTTGTTTATGTTAACCCAAGGTTTGACCAAGGGTTGATATTCCAATGATTCTAGACAAACCTTGATGATCTAGAACTTATCATATTGCTTAAATTGATCTAAATGAAATGGAAGTTAAGGAAAATACCGTTATGCTGTCAATTTATTTCTATGAGCATGACATTGTTTAACGTCTATTTCTTGACTCCTACATTCTTATGTTGAAGCATTCATTCATTGATTTTCGTTATCATGGAATTATTGGAAGTGCTATATTCTTGGCCATACTTTACTGTTATATTGCGTGGAAGTAGCTTAATTTATAACTGAAGATGTGATCGAGCACTGATTGTGTTCAAGGGCTCTATGCTAGTCCCCTCGGCTGATTGCCAGAAACATACTATTTTATAAACCATGGGGTATGATGCTACTGGCGTTGCATTGCGCTGGGAGTACTATTTCTATAAATAAGTGAAGATCCATGGCACGACATTACATTCTTGCTTGATATTCCACAGAAATTCACGAACTATGTACTCAAAAGAGACTAGTGTGATGAATATGTGGCTTGCTAGTACAATCTCGTTACATTCTTGTTCATGGAAGGCCAATACCATGTTCTTGTTATATTCTTGCTAGCTCATTCTTGATCATTCTATCTTACATGGTTATCTTGTTTCTATAGATTTGATCGCATGATTGATTCGCATTCGCATGATTTTACCTTATTTCTTTAGAGCTAAAATGATAATTACTAAAATAGTGCCTTCATGTTGATGCGAAGATACCTACTGGGCAAGTGTGTTCATTACCTATTTCTAATATTTTCAGGAGATGGAAATAGTTCGAATTCGGATTTGGGTGATTCAAGTAGCGGGTCCGAGAGCGATTAAATATTATTATGACAAGAGTGAAGACATAGGAAGTCTTAATTGTATAGATTGAGTCAATGTAATTTTCCTATTTCTTGAGTCTAGTAGAATGGAAATCAAATTAGTGATTGTATCTTGAATATTGAGCATTATGAAATAAAGTTGAAGCTTGATTAAATTATGTGCAATTGCATTTACTTGTGTGATTGTCTTGCGCTCTGATTGATTCTTGCTTGTAAGGGGCTTACCATGCCGGCTGTTTGCGCTCCCCGAGCGAGTCTTCCGCTGTAATAAAGGCTCGGGGCGTGACAGTTAAGTTGGTATCAGAGCCTAAGTCTCAGGACTTAGGGAAAAGAGTCATGTCATAGGATAAGTCCAAGGTTAAGGACCCACACCTATGAACTAAGGAAGAATTTCCGTACCCATGTGAGGATTGGGTAGAGCCCGGGATAAGATAATTAATTAACTTTTAAGATTTAGTTTTCATGAGAAATAACAAGTGTTATTTTTCTCTCTCAGGTACCTTATTATTTTTATCATGGCTCATCGCGTAGATTGGGACGGTATGCAATAAACTGTTGCCGGCCTCACCCAGGCACTACAAACTATAGCACAAGGTGGTGCTGGGGCAAGGGCAGGAGATCTTCATCGCAACTTTCGGAGTCTAAATCCTCCGCGTTTCTATGGATCTTCCAACCCAGACGAAGCAGAAAATTGGATCGATGAGATGAATATGATATTTGACGTTATACAATGCACTGATCAGGAGAAAGTCCGTCTAGTGATGTTTCAGTTAAATAAGGACGCCCGTACTTGGTGGAAATCAGTTCCGGCACCTCCGGCAGATGCGCCTCACACATGGGATGGTTTTCTCACTTTATTCCGTTCCAAATATTTCTCCGAGCATGTCAAGGAAAGGAAGGCTATAGAGTTTACCTCCCTTCGTCAGGGGATGATGACAGTAGCAGAGTATGAATTACAGTTTTCAAGGCTAGCACTATATACACCTCACCTTATTAGTACAGACTTATTAAAAGCAAACCGATTTATGGACGGGTTATGGCCCGATTTTATTCAACAACTGGGGACACCGAATATCCGCACTTATGCGAAGATGGTTCAAAGGGCATATTTATGCTAGAGGACCTTAGAGAAGGTCGAAAGGTTGAAAGGAAAGGGAGAGGAATCTGGCCGGCGCTCTGATCGGCATTATAAGAAGGAGAAGTTTAGCATCATGGAACCATACAAAAGCCGTGATAATAAGAAAAGATCAAGGAATGGGAATGGTGGAAGTTCTCAAAAGACTAGTAAAAAGGTGAAAGAAGAGAAGGAGCAAGTCGCCTCGCCATGCACCTTTTGTGAGAAATTTGGCCACTCGGCTGAAGAATGCTGGAAGCGCCTAGGTGCTTGTTTGCGTTGCGGGAGTAGGGAGCATCGTGTACCAGATTGCCCCCTTATGAAAGAACAATCAACCAATGGAGGACGTAGGAGGCAGGCTCGCCTCAATGCAGTTATAGATGAAGAAGAAGCGCCCAGGGATCAAAATGATGGGCTCATAGAAGGTACTCTTCAAATCTGTTCTCATCCTGCATTCATGCTATTTGATACTGGTGCTTCTCATTCTTTTATCTCCACCACTTTTGTAAAAGCCTTACCAATTGAATCAGTTTACCTACCTTCAGATCTCGCTATTACTACACCTTTAGGATCTTTAACTAAGCTTACCAACTATTATCCGGATTGTGAGGTAGTGGTAGAAGGACAAAATCTCCCCCGCAAACTTAGTATGCCTTGACATGAAAGGATATGATGCCATTTTAGGGGTAGATTAGCTTGTAGACCATGATGCTTACATCAACTGCCGAAATAGGATTATATCTTTCCGAAAGCCCGGTCTTCCAAGATTTTTTTTTCTTGGCATCAAATACAAGAAGCATCCTACCATTATATCTTCTCTACACGCTTGCAAACTTATCTCGAAAGGATGTGAAGTTTTTCTTGCTTCAGTTATTGTTACTGAGTCTAAGGAAATTGTCCTAGCAAACATTCCTATTGCAAATGAATTCCCGGACGTGTTCCCATCTGAACTACCTAATTTACCGCCCGAGAGGGAAGTAAACTTTACCATCGAACTCATTCCAGGTGCAGCACCTGTTTCTATAGCCCCGTATAGGATGTCCCCCACAGAACTCAAGGAATTAAAGAAGCAATTACAGGAACTTCTAGACAAGGGTTTTATCAGACCTAGCTCATCCCCTTGGGGTGCGCCGGTTCTATTTATCAAGAAGAAGGATGGTTCTCTCAGGTTATGCATTGACTACCGGCGATTGAATCAACTTACAATCAAGAAGAAATACCCATTGCCGCGTATTGATGAGCTCTTCGATCAGCTTTCGGGAGCAGAATATTTTTCTAAGATTGACCTAAGGTCAGGTTATCATCAGCTTAGAATCAAAGAAGATGACATTTACAAATCGACTTTTCGAAGTCGTTATGGCCACTATGAATTCGTGGTAATGCCGTTTGGGTTAACTAATGCCCCAGCAGCATTCATGCAACTTATGAACAGTGTCTTCCAGCCATATTTAGATCAGTTCATCGTCGTCTTCATCGATGATATCATGATATATTCCAAGACTAAAGAAGAACATGAAGAACATCTAAGGATAGCTTTGCAAACACTTAGAGAACACAAGCTATATGCCAAACTCAATAAGTGTGAATTCTGGCTCAAGGAAGTCTCATTCCTAGGCCACATTATTTCAAAAGAAGGTATTGCTATGGATCCTTCTAAAGTAGAAGCTGTCAGAGATTGGAGTTGACCAACGACTGTATTAGAAGTCAGAAGCTTTTTGGGTCTAGCAGGTTACTATGGAAGATTCATAAAGGACTTTTCAAAGATCGCGGTTCCTTTAACTAGACTTACTAGAAAAGAAAATCCTTTTATCTGGTCGAAGGACCGTGAAAAGAGTTTTCAAAGTCTTAAGAATCATCTTACAACAGCCCCTGTTTTGTCGCTACCAATAGAGGGTGCTGGATTTGAAGTATATACGGATGCATCTGGAATTGGCTTATGGTGTGTCCTTATGCAAGATGGAAAGGTGATTTGCTATTCTTCAAGACAATTGAAACGTCACGAAGATAATTATCCAGTACATGATTTGGAATTAGCAGCAGTTATCTTCGCCTTGAAGATTTGGCGCCATTATCTTTATGGAGAAAAGTTCACTATCTATTCAGACCATAAGAGTTTGAAATATTTATTTTCTCAAAAAGAGCTTAACATGAGGCAGAGGAGATGGTTGGAATATCTTAAAGACTTTGATTTCACTATTCAATATCATCCTGGCAAGGTGAATGCTGTAGCAGATACACTTAGCAAAAAACCTATTGGTATGTTATCAAGTCTCATGATTAGTATGACTAACCTTATTCCTCAATTTGCTCAGTTAAATCTAGATGTTGACATTAAGGAAGAAGATTGCTTTATAGCAAACATCCGAGCTCAACCTATATTGATTAAGGATTTGGCCAAGTTACAAGAGGATGACCCAATTTTACTGGAAATTAAGGCCAATATTGAACAGAGACAGGATTTTTCTATTTCCGAAGATGGAAGATTGCTATTCAAGGGCCGAATGTGTATACCAGATCATGAAGACACAATGAAATTGATCTTAGAAGAAGCACATAAATCAAAGTACACCATTCATCCAGGAGGTACAAAAATGTATTAGGATCTTAAAAGAAACTTCTGGTGGCCCAATATGAAGAGGGAAGTAGCAGACTTCGTGTCACGATGTCTCATATGTCAACAAGTTAAGGCGGAATATTTTAGACTTGCAGGAAAATTGCATCCCTTAAGTATTCCTGAATGGAAATGGGAGAGCATAGGAATAGATTTCATCATGGGATTACCTAAGACAAGAGGTGGACACGATGGCATATGGGTAATCATAGACCGATTGACTAAATCTTCACATTTCGTACCAATTAAGAGTCGATGGTCTGTGGATATTCTAGCAACCTTATACATAAAAGAAATTGTTAAACTACATGATGTCCCTGTCTCTATTATATCAGATAGAGATCCTCGATTCACATCACAGTTCTGGAAAGGTTTACAACACTCACTTGGGACTAGATTGAATTTTAGCACAGCTTTCCATCCATAAACTGATGGACAAACAGAAAGAACAAATCAAGTGGTACAAGATATGCTCAGGGCTTGTGTCATTGATTTTGGAGGAAGTTGACATGATCACTTACCTCTGGTAGAATTTACATATAACAACAGTTATCAGGCAAGCATACAAATGGCACCTTTTGAAGTCCTATATGGGAAAAGTTGTCGATCACCAATATGTTGGAATGAAATAGGGGAAAGGCAATTTCTAGGCCCTGATTTGATCAGGGATTCTACAGAGAAAATCAAGCTCATTCAGGAAAGGATGAAAATGACACAAGATATGCAGAAATCTTATGCTGACAATCGAAGATGCGACTTGAAATTTCAAGTAGGAGAACATGTATATTTAAAGGTTTCTCCGGGTCGTGGTATTTGAAGATTTGGCATTAAAGGAAAGCTAACTCCAAGATTTATCGGTCCATTTGAAATTCTCGAGAGGATCGGTGAAGTGGCTTATAGATTGGCTTTATCACCACAATTAGCAGGAGTTCATGACGTATTTCACATCTCTATGCTGAAGAAATATGTGTATGATCTAGATCACATTATCACTTATGACAATATAGAGATTCAGAAAGACTTAACATACGAACAAACACCGATAAAGATTCTGGATCGAGAAGTGTGTCAACTCAAAAATAAGGTCATTCCTATGGTTAAGATTCAATGGAAGAAAGCATGGCCTTATGAAGCAACATGGGAAACCGAATCAGCCATGCAGAAAAGATTCTCGGAATTGTTTGACTGTAAGTACACTCTCCACAATCCATGTTTTGAATTTGGGGACCAAATTCTTTCTAAGTGGGGGAGGGTGTAGTGCCCCAAAAATTTTAAATAATTTTCTAGAAATTATAAAGGCCTAAATAAATTTATAAATGGTCTATTTGTTTAAATAAGTCATTAAAAGGCCAAATAGTGTTAATCAATTAACCCAACCCACTTAAGTAAAGTCCAAGAGGTTTTAAACTCAGGCCCATTAAGTTGGCCCACATTCCAGAAGGTATTTAAGCCTATCCACGGATTTTTAAGGATAAATACTAATTATATAAGATAATTATATAGATAATTATTAAAAGAGTTTTAATGATTTAGCAATTCTACCTACGATGACTGTAACGGTCTATCGTAAGACCGCCACATCCATGTAACACGTGGGCACTAGACCGTTACAAACCTATTAGTTCCGTGAGTGGAAGAACTCATAAAAAAATTGACACTTTGAGATCTTATCCACTAAGGATCGACTTGGGAAGAGTTATAATAATACTAAGGACTCTTAGGGATTAGGAGTTGATGAAATAAGGACTCTAAACTCGATCTAATCCTCAAACCCTAGTCTAAACCTTATAAACAGGGCATAGTTCTGAACTGTGCGACCCTTACTTTTAGACGTAAAGAAGCAAGGTAAGGAGTCACTATCTCAGGTAAGTTCTTTAGAAGTATTTGATTACAATACTTTAAACTAACTCCCCTCCGAATTTTACATCTTTAGGTCAAGAGGTCATGGAGTTAGAGCCCAAGGAAGTTGCTGAAAAAGTCACAAGAGAAGGAAGGGATCTAGGTGTGGACGCCAAAAAAATGCCGATGAGGATCATACGGCATGCACGTCTCGACACTCGAGAGCAAGCCGAAGATGGAAATGTCGAACAAATCTCATGCCTCGCCCGATCAGGATGAGAACCCGCTTGGTGGTCCGCTACCCGCTCAGGAAGCCCCCTAAGCAGAAGATACAGCTACAACGCTCCGACCGGCCGTGCCGAGAGCTGAATCAGAGAAAAGTCGGGAACTCCGGCACAGTCTCGGCATGCACCGAAAGCCACACAGAATCTGAGACCGAGTCCCTGAGGCTACAAACGGAATATTGCGGAGGCCATGCATTGCAACCAGAATGTTCTGAGAATGCCGACATTCATATAAACGGCCGCGACTTCGAAAAGAATCAATTTGAGGCTTAAAACGGCACGGAAGGGACTTAAACCGGCGCGCTCTAAACTGGCGCGCCCCCCCTCAACATCTTAATCTGGCGCCCCCATAAACCGGTGCGCCCCCATTTCCCATTTGCCCCTGAGGTTGCCTTAATACGACGTGCTACTATTCCCTTGGCTTTAAGCCTTTCCCCTCATCATGATGCTAATCCGGCGCGCTCACCTCCCGCCCCGGTTTAACCCCATCCTGTCCCGTCGGCATGCCGATGCTCTGTTTTGCATCATTATGGCGTGCAGAGGACATTCAATGCCCATAACTCTGCTTCTACCTTCGTTCGACAGCACACAAGCAGTAGCAGCAAGACAAGCTCTGGCAGATCTCTGAAGCGTCCCATCCTCGGATGAGCAGCAGTGTACGGGAAAAATGAACAGCGTCCAGCACAGTCGGTCAACTCCCGACTTCGTTGCGGATGAGGTGGAAATGGTAGGAAGGCTCCCAGGCTGGCTGATGTATATAAGGGGCAGCATTGTGAAGCCAGAGAGGATGGTCAATAGAAGGGAACAGAAGAAAAGAGAAGAGGAAGGTTGAAGAAGGAGAGGAGAGAGGTCTTCTCGAGAGCTCTCCAGCCTCCGAAGAGAAGAAGCTACATCCATCCGTTCACGCCTGCAAGGTGAAGAAAGAGAGGGAGAGGGTGAGAGCAAGAGAGGGGAGAGAGGGGGGAAGAGCTTGTGCTCTATTCCTTCTTCTCCCCCGTCGATGTATCTTCTTCCCCCACCTCAACATTTAGCTTTTCTTTTATCTTCTCCGTTGTATTCTTCCTTCCCTTTCCCTTGAGGATGAATAAAAGAATGACTTTGTGAGCATGCGCAATATTCTATGGCTCTGATCCCTTCCCCCCCTTTTTCTTCCATTTTATTTCTCTGGTTCTCTGAATCACCTGGGGTCCTCGGGAGCTTGCCCTTCTGTGGCATGAACTCTGAGGGAACCCGTTCGAAGGGTGAACAGTCATGGCCACCTGCGGCCTACATCTGTCCCGTTCCATGAAGTCATCGCCCGTGAGTTGTGAGAGATCTTGAAGGCTAGTCCTCGAGCTCTCCAGCACTCACATCTGGGTTATTGGACCGCCATGAGGTCTAGATTCGAGGTGCACCCCGAGTTATCCGTTTGGTGTTCCTTATTATTCTCTGGCAACCCCCAGTCCAGGGGAGGTGCTGCCCAAATTTCGCCAGGATGAGAACACTCAAGAACAGACGAACAGGATGAGTTCTCTGAGCATAAGAACAGCTGAACAAGCCAAGGCCTCTGGGAGTAAGAACAGCATATGTCTGAAGCCGTCTCTGAATCAAACTGAACAAGTTCCTGCATAATCCCTCTTAATAAGATATTCAATCCGCATGCTCGTTCATCTTAATAAACGATCAGAAAGCTTTAACCACCTTCTCTATCAACTTAATCCATCAACTAAGTGAATAAACCAACCAAAATATCAATCTGCAAGTTGAAGAAACAAGAACAGAGCAAAAAGAATCAAACAGAGCAAAACAAAACCTCGCAGAAGCTTAACCCGGCGCCCCCCTAATCCGGCGTGGGCTAATCCGGCGTGCTACCCCCCCCGTGCCGGATTAGCTCCACACTCAAATCCATTTTGAAATTCCTGAGCTTAAACCGGCGCGCCTCCCCTTTTTTAGCCTATTCCGGCGCGCCCCTGGCCCCTCTTCCTTCTTGCCATATACCGGCGCGCACCCCTTTCTTGCCCATTAGCCGGCGCGCTCCCCCTTGGCATCCATATTCCGGCGCGCCCCAACTTGCCACCTTAGCCGGCGCGCTCCCCCCTTGTGCTCCCTTATCCGGCGCCCTCCTTCGAAGCTCTTATCCGGCGTGCCTCCCCTCTTGCCCACTTCAAACTCGGCGTGCCTCCTCTATATGAAAAAAGGGGGGGGGGGAATAATAAAAAAATAAAAGGAGAGAAATGCTCAAATAAAAAGAAGAATGCAAAGATCAATAACAAAAAAATGAAAGGAACTCTATTACCCGCGCTTCAATTAAAAATTTTGTTCCGGGGGCGCTGCCCCCGAAAACCCCCGCAAGGGGCGCTGCCCCCTTGACCCCGCGACCTGACCGGGCAGGTCGATCCGCGTGTGAGGGCGCACGTTATTGAGCTCGGGCTACGCATTTAACAATTCACTCCCTCGGACTGGGTGCAAAGAGAAAATCAACGAAGCCTTATGGTATCGGACGTGGTTTACGGAACTTCTGACATGGCCATAATCCGAAATCATCTCCGGCCAACAGTCTATCAACTTGACCCATCCCTACCGGGAACCAATCCCGCATTCTCATTAAACTTGCCTTGTTCATGGCAAACATTCGCGCGGTTTTGCTACCGTCTTTTATACTACAAACACGAACCTTCGTCCGAACATGAAGTGGCCCATGAGTGGCCGACATAGTCTTAGCATTCACGTCCCGATACAGGTTTCTAGCATAGTTCATCTTTCACTATCCTCCTGCATTATTAATATTCTCTTTAGGTCGTAGGGCCCTTATTCCCGGCAATCAATCAAGGGTGTTCCCCCGTATGGGGGATGTAAATAACGTCGTGGCCTTTACGGCACGGCGGGTTTCGATCCCGACACGAACCACACAATCGTCTGATTAGTCAGATCGAGCGCACAATAAATCGTCAATATGTGACTGGCACGCCCACGCACTCAATAAACCGAATAAACAGACATACAATAACTAATCGATAAAAAGTGCGTCCACACTAGGGCAAGGTTCTCAACAAAATTCATAAACTACAGTCTAAGTAAGAGGTAGGTTATCTCATGAACGGCAAAAACAATGTGATAGGACTAAGAGCCTCTGTTTTGATTGGATTTCATGCATGATTGATCATCAATTTCATGTTCTATTGGCTCTATGCATATCATGTTTCTTTTAGCCCTAACTAAAGATTAAAGACTTGACTATCCATCTATTCATCAATACCCACGCATATAGATAACCTATACTTCGTTATCATGTCGAGAAACTCATGATATTTTGATTATAGACATGATATGAATCGATATCTTTATACTTATACCATTTTTTGTTAGCAGATACTGTAATGCACTAGCATAGGACCGTCACTTTCAAGTAACGGCCCTACGACAGACCGTTACACACTCTGTGGTATTTGAATTGCACTGTTGGTTCTAACGCGCTTGGACAGACGCGTTACATTCATGTAATGGCTGGGTCCTGACCGTCACTTTCACTGTGACGCCCCATCTCTAGACCGCTATATTCTGTGTTCTGTCAACCCTAAGACAGAATATAACATGCCAATATTAGTATTGTGAAAGCCTAGTTACCTAAGTTTTAAACCTAATCATGTGATTTTAAGGTTATTTGATTATTCATGATAGGTATTACATGTTTTGGTTATCTCACTTGTATTTGAGTTATGTTAGTTTCTTGAAACCAAATTATATAGTTTTGTACTATAAAGCATGACTTTTTTAAATTGTATTTTTGACGCAGTTTTTATCATGATTTTTACATTGATTATACATCTCTCTCTCTATCAATAGAGTCAATTCTATAAGTACATGGCACATATTCCGGTATGTTGTCATTAGTTCACACTTTGCACTATAGGAACATAATCATGGACATGAGGACCTCTCTATTGGATATTCCTTCCAATGGACTAGGAAATCATTGTTTCAAGGCCTCCATAATTCTCCGCGAGCCTGGGATTCCCACTAGGATGTCGAGTTGGTTGTACCCATGAAAGCCCATTAATTAGAACACTCTATCGTGGTTTTGATTCTTGAAATGTAACGGCCTTGAACTGGACCGTCAGGATCACGTAACGGCCCAGTGCCAGACCGTCACATTCCTCTGGGTCTATTTTTATCCTTCTAGACTCGGAACACTGTAACGGCCCATTACTGGCGCGTTACATAATGTAACGGCCCAGCCAATGACCGTTACATAGCTTGTTTATGTTAACCCAAGGTTTGACCAAGGGTTGATATTCCAATGATTCTAGACAAACCTTGATGATCTAGAACTTGTCATATTGCTTAAATTGATCTAAATGAAATGGAAGTTAAGGAAAATACCGTTATGCTGTCGATTTATTTCTATGAGCATGACACTGTTTAACATCTATTGCTTGACTCCTGCATTCTTACGTTGAAGCATTCATTCATTGATTTTCGTTATCATGGAATTATTGGAAGTGCTATATTCTTGGCCATACTTTACTGTTATATTACATTGAAGTAGCTTAATTTATAACTGAAGATGCGATCGAGCACTGATTATGTTCAAGGGCTCTATGCTAGTCCCCTCGGCTGATTGTCGGAAACATACTATTTTATAAACCATGGGGTATGATGCTACTGGCGTCGCATTGCGCTGGGAGTACTATTTCTATAAATAAGTGAAGATCCACGGCACGACATGACATTCTTGCTTGATATTCCACAGAAATTCATGAACTATGTACTCAAAAGATACTAGTGTGATGAATATGTGGTTTGCTAGTACAATCTCGTTACATTCTTATTCATGGAAGGCCAATACCATGTTCTTGTTATATTCTTGCTAGCTCATTCTTGATCATTATATCTTACATGGTTATCTTGTTTCTATGGATTTGATCGCATGATTGATTCGCATTCGTATGATTTTACCTTATTTCTTTAGAGCTAAAATGATAATTACTTAAATAGTGCCTTCATGTTGATGCGAAGATACCTACTGGGCAAGTGTGCTCATTACCTATTTCCAATATTTTTCAGGAGATGGAAATAGTTCGAATTCGGATTCGGGTGATTCAAGTAGCGGGTCCGAGAGCGATTAAATGTTATTATGACAAGAGTGAAGACATAGGAAGTCTAAATTGTATAGATTGAGTCAATGTAATTTTCCTATTTCTTGAGTCTAGTAGAATGGAAATCAAATTAGTGATTGTATCTTGAATATTGAGCATTATGAAATAAAGTTGAAGTTTGATTAAATCTTGTGCAATTGCATTTACTTGTGTGATTGTCTTGCGCTCTGATTGATTCTTGCTTGCAAGAGGCTTACCATGCCGGCTGTTCGCGCTCCCCGAGCGAGTCTTCCGCTGTAATAAAGGCTCGGGGCGTGACATCTTTTCCACTTATTAAATGTCTATGCATTCCTTTAGGGGGAGTTTGTCATTAGAATCTGTCATTCAGGGGGAGTATGTCTTGAAATCTATCACCTTTACTAATCAAGAGATAAAATTACTAAGATCACCCATATCTAAAAGAAGTTGCTTGACTTTACAAGAATATGATTTACTGTCTATGAAGATTAAATCTTATCTTAATTGTTCAAGATTGTCCTTGAATGTACTGTCAATTGGCTTGAAACATTCCAAAAATTTGGAACTATCCAGTTGATCTCTAGAAATTTGAAAATTATAAGTAATAAGACAATCTGGTAGAGAGTCATGTACTTATATTGTTCTTAAGCTGTTTTAAGATGAAATCTGATATAAGACCACGGAATATGCCATTAGATAAAAATAAGAAAAAGGCAGAGCAATGTCATATCTTTTGGAGAAACTGATCTTCTGTATAAATGAAATTCAGAGGTCATGTCATGACAAAAGGTGCTATCTCTGTTAACAATTTGAAGTATAAAGGTAGACTGCACTGAGTAACCAAGGATTCTGGTGTATAGTCAACATGTCTCCTTGAGTAAAAAGGTGTAGTTATCCTAGAATGCTCAATCAAATAAACAAAAAGAAAAAGAAAGATATGGTTGACTCTGTGTTCTTTTTAAAAACTTAAAATTATTTAATTTTAATATAAGACAGATTTAAATCAGTTTTGTCTAATGAAAATGACAAGTAAGATTGATGGTTTTCTGACTGGGCATAGTACTTTGATTAGATTATTTTATATCAATTGATCTTGCATCAAGAGATTAATTTTAGAAGATTAATGCATCAAGATATAATCCTCATAAGCAGAAAACCATGTAAATGTAAAGAAGGGCATTCTAACTCAAAGTGAAGGGCAGTATGGTAATTGGTCTTGAAATTGGCAAAGTCAGCAGCATTTTGTGTCTAAACTCTACCCTTTTATAAACATCCACCTCACCGTTGAAACCCATTTCAACCAGGTCGAGGTTTCACCCTTTCCTAAAACCCTTCGCATCGACGCTACCTAATCGTCTGTGCTCTTTCATCCTACGCAAAAATTCTTTCTCTCCATTCTTGTTCTACATCTTTCTCTAGTCCATGCTATTACCCTCTGTTTCCCTCTCTCTTGTATCAACCATGTCTTCTCCAGCCACAAAGAGCAAAGGCAAGCGAAAGGCTCTGAAAGAGCAGCAACCGATGGACGTTCTTTCAGAGAAACCCACTAAAGTGTCTCACAAGGAAAGAAGGTCGAAGCTGGTACACGATGAGTCTGGATTGCTTAGAAAGAAGTCTACCAAGAGTAAATAAAAAGTGTCTGATGCACCAGCCAAGCGGCGTCGGACTTCTTCCGTAGAGAAAACACGCAAAGTGTTTGAAGATGAAAAGGACTCTGATACCTCATCCATGCAAGCAGAGTCCGTGCTTGAGTCTGCTAATATCATCTTCCCACGGCACGTAGATTTTCATGATCAAGAAATGATTGATGATTATCAAGAACTCTTAAATCTGATTTCAAAAATGGAAGAAGTTCATGGGAAAGCACATATACTACTACCCTAGGTTGGTCACGGAGTTTTACAAGAACTTGAAATTTGATCCAGGATAGTCTAAGATATGGTCACATGTGAAAGGAACCAAGATTGAGATTACTAGGCATTTTCTTCACAAAGTCTTTAGGATTCCTGAAGATGGGGTAGTTGAGGGAGAAATTGAATATGATGAATATGAAGCTTATTACATCCTCACAGATCAGCCTAGTAACCCTAGTGACCACGTGCATACCAAGTTGACACGGTTCAATACAAATAAGTTTTCCCCTCTAAAAAGACTGCTTCACCACATGTTCACTACAATCATAACTCCATAAGGTGGAGGTAGAGGGAGATTGATTGAGTCACAGAGGTTCATTTTTTACTGTATGTTTATGAAAATCAGAATCTGTCTGTCAGAGTTGATGATACAAATTATTGGAACCTGCAAGGAATCTAGAAGACACTTACCCTATGCAGCCCATCTAACTGTAATTTTCAAGAAAGTGAAAATTCCTTTAGAGGATGAAAATTTCAAGAAAATCCCTAAAGTGAATATATACAATATGGATTTCATTACAAAATTTTTGAAGCTTAAGCCATATGGTGCAAGAGTCCAAGATCAAGAGCCAACAGATCAGCCTGAACAGCAAATGGCAGAGCAGCATGTCCAACCAATGGAAGAAGAACAACACCCAGAATCTGAACAACAGCATCAGCAAAAAGATATAGAACAAGTAGAACAGCCTCAGCAGGAAGCACAAAGTCAGGGGGAGCCACAGCCACAACTAGCTGAGTAGGAAGTGGCAGAGCACATAGATGAGCAAGGTGATGAAGTAATGCATGATGAGAACAAGCAAGAGCAATCAGAATAGGTAGCAGAACAAGTTCAGGAAGGACCTCATCAAGATCTACAGGAAGAAGAAAGGGAAGAGCTGGAAAGAGAGGCACAACTAGGACACGAACTTCATGAATTAGAACAGTAATTTATTTTAGATGATCAAGTAATGCAGCAGCTAGATAAACATATTGATCATCTCATTGAACAGATAGAGCAGCAGCAATAGCAGTTTGAAATGCAATCAGCACAGTAGAATGAGCAGATGGAAATGAATTAGCAAGAAGGCCTACAGGAGCAACAGCCACATGTTGAGCATAACCAAGAGGAATAAGGGCTGGAAGAACCACAAGAACAACAAAGGGTTGAGGCTGAAGTGCCACAAGAAGACTATCTAGGTCCTGCCACATATCATGGACCTTATCATGGACCTATGATAACATTTGGAATTTAGCCACCCTTATCTCCTAAGGAACCTCAAATCCCACCAGAATTTCAGGCTTCAAGTTCAACAGGACCAAGTTCTTCTCAACATCCTGTAGATGTTCATCCCTCATTGGTAAATATTTTACTGAATCAATTCAGAATTATGAGTGCTTCCTTTATGCATTTGAATATGGCTGTAGAGAGGATTGATGCCAGAATGATCCATGTAGAGCAAACAGTGAACAGCCAGAGGGAAAAATTTGCATATGATAAGTATAGAACTGATGAGAAACTGCATGACTTCTTAAATTCATTACTAGAAGTGAGTAATCAAGCAGGATACATTCTGAGTAAATTAAGAGACACTCAAGCTTCATCCCACTTAAAAACAACTCAGATGCTCATCCATGCATTTGACATCAGAAGTGGACAGCATAGAATTAGAGAAGAATTGAACATTATACGCCAAGAACAACAAGTATTGTCCCAAAGAATAAACACCTTGTCAGATGAAGTTCAGGGCAATATCATTCAATTGGGTAATATTTATGGCAAACTTGACACTCTCCAAGAACAAGTGCAAAACATGTCTAGCAATTTTAAGGAGGTTGTCACTACCCAAGCTACAAGTTCTTCTACTTCTATGGCAGAAATCCACCACCAATAGACATCTCAGGTAGACAACATGTGCAGCATGTTACATAGCTGGTTTGTGGATCTGACATCTATAGTTAAGGAACTACAAGCACAAGTTCAACAGAATGATCGAAATGTCATGGCTAAGTTTGCTACACTGGGTACAAAAGTTGATAGAATTCCAAATACTTTTCCAATGGCAGTGCCTTTAAGCGAACGTGGAAGTTCTAATAGAACACCCACCAGAAGAGCAAGACATAGAGGTGGAACCTCTTTAGCAGATGTCTGATAATTCTGGATGACAAAGGGGGAAAGAAGATGCATGCTGATTTTTGATAATGACAAAGGGGGAGAGAGGTCATGTATGCTGCGATAGAGAAAAGTCATGTATTGTGCTGAAGATGTGTTGAAGAATTCATGTGTGTTCTGAAGTTGCAGACAAACAACATTTTTTTCTTTATACACAGAGTAGATCATTATAGTTAGACTGCATGTTTGTTTTGTGTTTGTTCTGTCGGCATGTCAGTCTTGTATGTGTTTTGGCTTGATGAATGAAAAATGGAAAATGTTGGTTTGATGTATGGAAATATTGTATAAATCCTTGTCTACAATGAATGAAACTTTGACTGAATGATCACTTCTATGGATTGCTTCTATGGATGAATGAATGAATGTATAGATAATTGCATCACTTTCATTTTGTGTAAAAACGTACATGACTCATAGTTGTCATCATCAAAAAGGGGGAGATTGTTGGAACACTGGTTTTAATGATGACACACTATGAATCATGCTGAGACTGAACTGCATAAGAACCATTCATATTGAACAAGCCATTTATTTATCTAAGTGTCAAAACTAAGGTCGATGCATGTTTGTGTCTTAGTTAGATAAGGTCGATGCACATTCACACTTTCTTCACATCTGGTCAGTGCACACTTCTGCATTACGTCTGTAAGGTCAATACATATTTTAGGCTTAAGTCTGACAGGTCAGTGCACACTCTCATTTTAAGTCTGTTAGGTCGGTGCATGTATATGTCTGCATCACATCAGGTCGATGCATCCCTATACTACATTGAATATAAGGTCGAAGCATGTACTCGCATGAAGTCACACAGGTCGGTGCATACTTACACACCAGCAGTGTATCAGGTCGATGCACATTGTATCTTGAGTAAAGCAAGGTCGATGCACATTGCATCTTGCATAAAGCAAGGTTGATGCACATTGTACCTTGAGTAAAGCAAGGTCGATGCACATCCTTACACTCATTCTATAAGGCCGACGCTCATGCATGTATAATGCACATCAGGTCGATGCATGTTTTTGCAACATGTTCTACAGGTCGATGTACGTCTTGTAGCATGTTCTACAAGGTCGATGCACTTTCTTCAACATACTGTACTTGGTCTGTGCACATGTAGAGTCTAAGGTCTATGCATATATATAGAGTCTGTGCACTAGTAGGGCCTGTGCACATATAGAGTCGATGCACATGAAAAGTCTAGGTATGTGCACATATAGAGACCAGGGTCGATGCATATGTAGAATTAAAGTCATCAGGTCTATGCATTGAGTCTACACTTTAAAGCATTTGCATAATCATACATTCCTTGATTTGAGCATCTGATTTTCACTAAGTTGTTTAAGTATGCATTCTCTTGAGTAATAATGATGAAAAAGGTGTTTGACGAAATGACTTATTTCTTATTGATAGGGATTCAGTCAAACACTTAAAGGATAGAGAGTAGCAGAGACTTAAGTAATCACGTGTTCCCAGAACTGACTTAATCGGACATGTGATCCAAGGCAGCCAGTTCTTCAAGATCGATCAGCCATGTGGTCTCGCCTCATCTTCAAGATCTGACACGTGGATCCACTCAAGCAACTTTTCTGACAAGGCATTGGTGGGAATCCTCCCTCCACACGCCGAAGCAAAACTGTGCGGGGTCCACATCATCCAGTTCGCCTATATATATATATATATATATATATATATATATATATATATATAAAGGGGAATCTCTGAGAAGAGATGTAGATAAGAGAAGTTAAGAGAGAAGTTGAGTGAGTAGAAGGAAGTGAAGACAAGTTAAGAAAAGTGATTAATGAAGGAAGAATTAGAGGAGCAGCGAAGCTAAGTGTAGAAAGAAGAAGATATTCTGAGAGGAAGAAATTAGAGGAAGTGAAGGCAATCGAAGAGGAAGAGATTTAAGAGCATTGAGAGCATCTGAGAGAAAAGTGTTGAAGAGTGTGAGAGTTAGCTGCAGAAAGAAGGAGAAGTTTCAAAATAGAGCGTCGGGGAAGTGAAGAAGAGGAGAAGAAGGGAGAGCTACTACAGTCTCGATTTCTAGATCAAATGTAGAATTGTTTGCTCACTTTGAGCTACATTGTTTTTCTTGCTACATCTGTTCATAATTTTCAGTTCTTTGTATTTCTCTTTCATCGTTATTTTTCAAGCTGTAAGTCAGCGGGCGAGGTGTGATCCTCGGACAGCAAGCTGTGTTGCTCAGCGGGTTAGCAAGCTGTGAGGCTCAGCAGATCAAGCTGTTAGTCAGTAGTTGAAGGGATTCATCCCTGACGCTGTGGATCAGCAGTCACGCTGTGTGTTAGCAGAAGCCAAACTCAGGTTCAAGGGTGGGGTGGACGTGGGTCTCAAGGTTAAGACTGAACCACCTAAAAATCTTTGTCCTGTGTGTGATTGCCTATCTGTTCATTACTTTGCGTAGATGCATGATTAGGACCTCTATCTGTTTGGTTTCAAGTCTGAATGTAATTTCATTCTTATGATTTGAGTGAGTCATCAACCAATCAGTATATTAAAAGACGTGACAGGAAGGATAGGTCAGGCCTATTTGGAATGTCATCTCTTGCGTGACGAGATCTTAGATCAAACCTCTGCCAAGTACTATAATTGGTTGATTGATCATTTTCTTCATTTGAGTAATACTTACTGGTGCGTAATCTATGAGTAGAACATTGCATTTGTTTCAGATCAGTTAGAGTAGCTTAATTTTTTTTAATTCCCCAAAAAGTTCCTTGAGGGATCCGTTGATGTGACACCACCTTGGGGTGATAGTCACAAGACCGAATGACCTTGGACCTACAATTGCAAGCAATCAACTTGGGCAGCGGATTCACACTAGCGAACTCAACCGCAAAGCACACACTAGTGCCCATAGGCGACTTAGCGATGGTGGAGAGGGTCCGAAGTGGGACCTTGATACTCCAAAGGTTGGCGAACTTGGGGAGGACCCCTAATGGGCCAGGGATGCCCAACTCACGAGTGGCCAGCACACCAAGGGTGTGGGATGTAGTGGATCACTCACAACTCGCCCGTGATGATCACTCACGTGAACGGCAATTTTGGGCCGAGCTCTCACTCTTCGTCCGACGAAGCAACAGCAATAATACTAGGCTAAGAAAGTGATGTAAACCAGCCAAGAAGGGGGACCGAGACTCACCTAGCCGGCATGAAGACGCCGACTCCGGCCGGAGACGGGGGCGAGCGGGGAGGCGAGGGTATGCACCCGCACGCCGCATCGATGAAGCTTCAAACCTGCGACTTAGTAATTACATGAACTACACCCCATGCAAGAGGGGGGATCTCGAGGTGGGGATTATGTGAATACAACCAATACTACCTCCACGCAGGGAGGAGTGTTCAGCCGGCCAAGCGGGGAGGGGATAAACCAAGCTAAATGTAAAGAACGGAAGGCGGTGCCGAATCTGCCACCTTCTGCGCTTCTGGACAGTCGCCTACTGTTCTTGACGCTGTGACCACTCCAGATTTTTTTTGAAGTCGAAACCAGTGGTTAATTCTTCGTAGTTTGGACGGGATGATGCCAGAATTTTTCCGATTTCCCTGGTCGCCGGTGCTGGCCTTGGCAGGAGCTCAAACAGGGATACAGGTCTGGTGCCCTGGCTGCTCTAGGCTCACAACAGTGGGAATAAGAAGCTACCACGAACGCTATGGAACTCCAATTTGAGCGTAGCTGGTATCGAAAGAATCGTTGACGAGACCTCTTCAAAACGTGGGTCACGAGAATATCAGCAGATGTCGGAGAAGACCAGCATACCTCGAACAGTAAAAGGGGGTCAGAGCAGACTAACATGAGACAGAGCTGCGCGCCCGGGGGAAGAAATTGAGAAAACCTAGCTCCGGATTCCAAAAGAGGATCCGTTTCTTGATTCTGGAAGAAGACTTGTCGAGGAAGCTCCCGGTCAAACGGCGCCTCTAGATCTCTATGAGAGTGGTCGGGGCAGCTTCTGGAAGCAGCCTCTGGTTGATCTTCAGGGGGGAATGAGCAGTCATAGTAGATCTACTCCTCTGAACAGCTCCAAGCTCGGACGGTTGCGGGACCACCACCGTTGGAAAGATGACTCGAAGACAATTCCATAAATATATGATTCGCCACCTGAAACCTTTAGGGGTGGTTGTGGTGACCTCTGCAAATCATTGCTACCCAGCTGCCTGCAACCTGAAATGAGAGGGTGGAGATAGGGGATGGGGAATGGAGTTGGAGGGGGGCAAAATGGGGGCGGAAGAGTGGGGGGCGAAGCCTAGCTGTGAGGGGGCCTGGGAGGGGGTGTTACAAGGTGTGGGAAGGGGAGAATGGGGGCTGGAATGGGGTGTTTGCAGTGGGTGAGAGAGGAGCTACGAATTTGGGATGGGTGGGGAAGAGAGAAGGAGAGATCTTTCTCCAAAATTTGAAAATGGACTAATGTGGTTAATGGGGCTTTGGGGATGGGAAGAGTTGTGTTGGGAAGGGGAAGGGGTGCTTAGGGAGTGGGGAATTCTCCCTTGGGAGATGAGAGGGTGCTTAGGGAGTGGGATTGGGTAGGTGGTTGAGTGGTGAGTGGGGATTGGGTGGGGGTCTCTTGGAACTAGGGTGGAGTAATGAGGATTGGGGTAGTTGGGAGGATGAGTAATGAGGGGGGGAGAGAGAGAGTTGATGATGTGGAGGGGAGAGGGGGAGGGGAGGAGAGAGAGAGGGGGGCGCCCTCCTCCTTGAGAGAGAGAGAAGAGAGAGAGAGGAGAGAGGGGAATCCACCCCTTAGAGAGAGAGAGAGAGAAGTGGAGAATCCTCTCCAATGACACTAAACACTCTTGATTTTAAATTGATCATAAAAGCTGTTACAAATGAGAGAGGAGAGGGGCTATTTATAGACTTCATATTCTTCCTAGGACCAAAGTGCCCTTGACAAACTCTTAATTGACTAGCCTATCCCAAGGGAGGGCGCCCCTAGGCCTAGCCCAATGAATTGGGCCCACTAACCTATCAAACCAACACATTGACTCAAGACTTAGGAAAATGACTTACTAACCTAGGTACATGACTCAAATAAAGGGAAAATTACATAGTTTATGACTCAAAGAAAGTATGAAAATTACATGGCTAGACTCAGGAACATATAAAGAACATAATGGCGCATGCCGATGATCCAACTAAGCTTCGAAAAAAAAGTGGAGGGGCAAGGGATGCCCCCATCATCCCTTCACCCCCCCCCCTCTAGATCTCACTTATGCAATCAGAGAGGATCACCAATCCTATCAAGAAAATCCTTTCTTTGACATTACATGCCCCAAGAATGATATCTCCTCAAGCCAGAATTCACATTTACTGAACTTTGCATATAGTTGATTGTCTTTCAATAATTGTAGTGCAATCCTTAAATGCTCTTCATGATCTTTCTTAGTCTTGGAGTATATTAATTAAAATATCATCATTGAATACCACAATAAATTGATCTAGATGTGGCCTGAATATGCTATTCATCAACTGCATAAAGGTTGCAGGGGCATTGTTGGCACCAAAAAAGAAACAAGCCAAACCCAATTCCAAAAAGAGTAAAAGAAGGAAAGGATAGATGGGTCGGTTGCGATCGGGCCAAGCCCAACACAATGGGAAGGAGAAGGGGGCGCTAGGTATATATATACAAATACAAGAAAAAGGGGGTAAGAAAAAAAGAGAAGGAATTTTTCAAAAAAAAATAGAAATGGAAGAAAAATACGTGACACTGTTCATGTTGTGTCACTGTCCCTCCTCCTGTGTCTCCCCTCTCCCCTTGCGTTGCTTTCTCCGGTGGTCACGGTAGCTCCTCATTGGAAATACGCTGGCACCCCGCCCCGAACCCCATGGCAATCAGCAGAACGAGGGGAGCCTCGCGTGAGTTTCCTCGCCCCCCTGGGCACAGCAGAGCGAGTTCCGGCTGCCGTCGGGGCAAAGGAAAGCCTCATCCGACGAGGTCTCTTCCCATCACCTCACGGAGCCCTTCACGTCCGCTCAAGCCGCAAGTCTATGGTGATAGAAGCGGCTGTAGCATCCTACGACGCCCATTGAAGTTGAAGAAGGATCTGGAGCCAGCCTCGTTCGAAGGCCCTTTTGCCCGCATAAGAAGAAGGCTCCCGAGGACGCTGGGCTGGTTGGTGGAACGGTCGCCTGCACGAGTCCTGAAGAGAGAAAACCCTATAGTGAAGAGTCCCCCTGGTAGTTCTTGTTCTTCTCTATTGTTCTATCCACCCCCTAACTCCCTCCGGTCCTGCGTGTCCATAGGTTAGAGATAGACAAAGTGGGAGACGAGAGTGTGGGAAAGGTTGTAAGAGGGTGGGTGTCTTCTTTCCCATTATGTTATTTCTTTTTTTTGTTTCATCTTCCGGATGTATGTCTTCCATGTTGAAGAAGGAATAAACCTTGGAGCCTTGGCCTCCGATTTCTCTGCATGAGCATGGTGCTCATTTCTCCACCGTATGTGTATGAATATGATATGTATGCACACACCCCCCCCCCCCCGACACACACACACACACACACACATATATATATATATATATATATATAATATGTATAGCTCTGCCATGTCTTTTGTATTTTCTCCCCCTGTTCTTTTATGAATGTGATGCCCACCTCTCCGATATATATATATATATTCTGCGTTTTCATTTATTTTTGCTCTCTTAGCCAATAGGAGAATCGTAAGTTTGTTTTCCGTTCATCGTTCATACAACGATCTATTCGTCCCAATGGCCACCAGCCTAGGGCATGGCTAACTCCATAGCCATGGCATCGGGTTGCTAACCATCGAAATCACCATCTAAATTTCTCCTCGCAACGATTTCTGTGCATCCTCAAAATCCCACTTCGGTATTTGGTTAGCTCCACTACCATGATACCAAGGGGATGGGGTATATGGGACTTGCCCCAGATTAGGTACTTTCATAAATTCCCCCCGCCGAATCCGGGTGTTTCGAATCTTACATGTTTCGTTTCTACTCACTCATCCTCTCGGAGTCTCATGAGGGTGATTCTACGGGTGTTTCCGCTTCCATGCACACCCATTCGCTTTCTCGGGGACTCGTGAGAGCAATTCTATGGGTGTTGCCGCTTCCGTGCCTTGTTATTTTGGGGCCATCTCGGAGTTTTCTCCATGGATGCGCATCCGCTTAAACCCTCCAACGTCTCCGGGCAAGGGGAGGTGCTGCCGAATTTTCGCCTGGTGGACTAAACTAAAATATGATGATCTAACACAATCTCTGAACTGCTAAAAACTAAAGTGGATAAAAAAAGTAGGATGACCGGAAGAAATACAAAGCATGTGAAGAACTGAGGTTCGGTTTGAACTGATACATATCAAGAAGAATACATTGATTAAACACAATTGCTGCATTGTTGAACTCAAAATGGATAGAAGGTTGGTTGCTAAGGTGTGAATCTAGAACCCTCAGTGTGGAACTGAGGTTCCTGCTCCTAAGGCACCGACAATCCCACACACATGCATAAATGATGCATAGTCATGCATAGGCAATAAGGGTGGAAATGAATAATGAACCAATCAAGAAGAATATCATGTGAAAGACTGGCTCCCCAAATAAAATTTTGGTGCCCGAGAATTATATTGTAATTCATAAGTAATATATTATCTTTTGGTTAATGCGTGAAATATTTATTGCTTGTGTTTGAGTAATATTTTGTTGAATTAAACTTAATAAAAAGGAGTTAAATAATTTCTCCTGATTATAAATTAATTATTGAGTAATTAAAATTATGTAATTTAAATTGCTTGGGTGTATATATATTAAGTTAGTTGTTGTTTGGTAGATAGAGTTAATGCATTTTACCCCCTTTTTCTTTAGAAGAAAAACTCAGGTATATACATATGTGCATAATAGATAATACATGTATGAGTGGGTAGTGGGTTTTAAATGCCCACTGTTCATTTGATGAGGTTACTGTTCGTTTGTTTAGTTACTATTCATTTTGGAGACGCTTTTCATTTCATGGGTTTTTATTTATTTTATATTTTTATGTGATAGTGTAAATCGAGGTGATTAATGGGAAACAATTTGATTTTTCAAATTCTTTTTATATTATGAGATATAAATTTTAAAGTGGCTAATGAATAGTGAAAAATTGTTACTGTGCGTGATTTCCGTTAGAACGACAGCTGGATCCTCGCATGCGAGAAGATTTTGCAGTGTGATTGACCGTTTCGGAGTGTTCCTTTGCCATTAGATCTAGATTAATTTGAATTAAGGGTTTACATTTAAAACCACTCATAACAACTGTATGACCCCCTTTAAAGGATCACGTTCGAAGGGAGTTGGCACTCTTTTTTTTCATTTTCTCTGCAAGTCGTAGGAAGCCTCTGTGATTTTATTTCCTCTATTCTGAGAGAGAAGGGTGTAAGTGCTCTTGCCTATCCGGTTGTGAGTAGGAGAGGTTTTAGAAAAGGGGAAGCAGTGCGAGGGTGTTTTCTTGGAGGACTTCTGGACTGTTGCAAGCATTGTAGCATGCAAGGGTCAGCGAGGAAACTACATTGAGAAGCGTATTCTTTTGATTTGTCATTTTTCTTTGCTTAAGGCAAGTTCTTAAGGTTCAACACATCCTTTTGGCATGTTCTAAACTGCTTTCAAAGGTCTTAAGTTAAAAGAAAACATGCATAGTCATAAAACATACCTCATGGCACTTGTTTTGATTTAGTTCCAAATTTTCATTTCTATTTAACTAGTATACCATGCAATATGTCAGCATATCCATACAAGTTCCTAAAACTGAAGTATCCTTTTGACACGGTTCAGACTGCTTCGATTGTTTTGGGTTAAAAGGAATCTGTAAAGAACTTAAAAACAAGGTTATCATGTTTTCCTTCTGGTCTTTCATTTCAAGCTATGTGGTTTTTGTAAAGTTCGTCTGAATTTGAAGCAAAGATAAGGGCCATTGGGATGACCGCGTCAACGCAGTCCCTTGATTGGGTCGACACAGCCCCCTTGAAATCTAAAGGTGCATCGATGCAGCCCCTTTGAAGACTGGAGGTGCATCGATGTAGCCCCTGGCTGGGTCGACGCAGCCCCTTAAGAGCTTCAAGGCTGGGTCGATGCAGCCCTTAATTGCGTCGACGAAGCATGTGCTTTGTCCCAAATTCCAAAAACAATAAAAAATTGATTTTTGAAGGGCCATTTTGATTCAGAAAAATCTGAAAATTGGGAAATGACAAAAGACCAAGTTGATAACCTACTGTAAAAATTGCATGATCATAGAAATTCTGTACTTGAAATTATGAGTTGTTTTCTATGCATGTGTAACCTAGAAATAACCATGTTTTCTATGCAGAAACTTGAAACCTATTGTAGTGTATATTCTGAAAACTTCAAAAATTAAGATATCTTGATAGTAATTGAGAAGTGTTGAAAAGTGTAGTTGAAGTATAGATTAGTGAAAAGAATACACTGCGATGTATGGTTTTTTCCTATATATATATATACATATATATATATATATATACATATATACATATATATATATATATATATACATATATACATATATATATATATATATATATATATGTATATATATATGTATATATATATATGTAGAACTATTATACGAGCTATATGGACACTACTGCCATTGAAGGTTATGGAGCTAAGCTATAGAAATGTCCCTATGGGGAGGCTAAGGAAAAATTGATTTTTGAAGGGCCATTTTGATTCAGAAAAATCTTAAAATTGGGAAATGACAAAAGACCAAGTTGATAACCTACTGTAAAAATTTCATGATCATAGAAATTCTGTACTTGAAATTATGAGTTGTTTTCTATGCATGTGTAACCTAGAAATAACCATGTTTTCTATGCAGAAACCTGAAACCTATTGTAGTGTATATTCTGAAAACTTCAAAAATTAAGATATCTTGATAGTAATTGAGAAGTGTTGAAAAGTGTAGTTGAAGTATAGATTAGTGAAAAGAATACACTGTGATATATGGTTTTTTCCGTATATATATATATATCTAGAAATAACCATGTTTTCTATGCAGAAACCTGAAACCTATTGTAGTGTATATTCTGAAAACTTCAAAAATTAAGATATCTTGATAGTAATTGAGAAGTGTTGAAAAGTGTAGTTGAAGTATAGATTAGTGAAAAGAATACACTGTGATATATGGTTTTTTCCATATATATATATCTATATATATATATATATATGTATGTATGTATATATATATGTAGAACTATTATACGAGCTATATGGACACTACTGCCATTGAAGGTTATGGAGCTAAGCTATAGAAATGTCCCTATGGGGAGGCTCACTTTGTTCTGACCTCGAGGGCACGAGGTGAAATCGTGGAGGTAGACAAGCTTCACTGGTTAAGGTGGGGAGAACATCCCCCGGTTCTGTGCAGTAACCAAGACTCGTCACCATTGCCTAGGCGACTGAGTATCTGTCTATCTGACCTTCAAATGGTGGTTTGGGCACTGTGTCTGGGACATATGTTATCTAAAATTCTATCTCTATATCTTAAATTCGTAAAGACATATGACTTATGAAATTGTGTGAATTCTGAAATTCTATTTTCTGAAATCTGTTCAGTCATATGAGTTTCTCAGAATTTCTATCTCTATTATCAAAAAATCTGAGCTAGCATGTGAGTTCTGAAAAATGAAGTTATAGTCATATAAACACATGTTTTCTACTACAGACTTATTTTCTGTCCTCAGCAACCTAATTTCAGATATTCTAAATATCATAAATTTCTGTAAGTTTAATTATCCTCGAAGTATGTAAGGCGTTGACAAAAGGAAAACAGTTTGAATTTAGTAACATGTTGAGTCTATTCCTAGACTCATGCTTGCTAAACATTTTCAGGTGAACCCCTTGATGAGGATGAGGAGTTAGTGCGCAGTGACTCCGATCGAGAGGATTTAGTGTAATCTTTAGAGATCTTTTTCTTTCGAGTTGAGGTGATTGTTGTTAGAAGATTAAATTTTGTAATAATGGACTATTGTATAGAACTTTTAAGTATTCTCAAAATTGGACTATTGTGATTTTGGGGATGTGATTTAATTGATGGAAATGAGATTTTTTTTCTTCCGCTGTCAACTGTTCTCTTTATTTATGTGATCTCTCAACCAGTTACTATTCTGTTGGGTGTTCCCACTGTGGCATCTCCCTTAAATTCGAAGAGAGTTGGAAACTGAACGGGACTCTAAGGTGGGGTGTTACAGAGAGTGGTATCAAAGCCCAAGGTTGAGAATTTACATAAGTAAGCCATCAGCTAGATTCATATCCAAAAATCTAGATAGTTTCAGAAGTTATGTCATTTGCAGAAATAAATCAGTAATAATTAGGAGGTTAACCTCATTAAATTATTGTTTTATAAGGCTATGGCATCCCGGGGTTGCCGTGCTGCTGCCCCTGCACATGAGGAGGAGCCGAGGAGAGATGTGGGAGAAGGTCAACAAGGATTGCCGGTGCTGCCGCCTCCGCCATTGGTTGATTATGGTGTAGCACCCCGAGAATTAATTAAATAAGATAAAAGGGTATTAATTGAGAAGATATTTACTATTAATTAGAAATTTCTTTAAGTGAAGTTTTCACTAATTTATAACAAATCAATAAAATTCATAATCGTATAGAGGACTAAAAGTTTAGACAATTTGTCTTCTTGGTCTAACCCTAAATAAAATTTTATCAAGCCGAATTAATGGAATTAGAGCTAAAATCGTGTTTAACCTAACTAGATCTTAAATCACCAAATTTGAACTCAATTCTTGATCTTTTGAGCCCAAACCAGGCCCAATCGAACGGCCTTGATGGGTAGCCAATTTTCCCTCTTATTCCTCGCGCTAACCATAACCCTGGAGTTCGAATTTTTAGCGAGAAGGCGGTGCAACCTGGTCACGCGCGAGTTTCACGCACGATCGACTTTGAGGACTCTATCCAGCCTTATCATCGATTCTAGATCAAATTACCCTTATAAAACTAACCCTAACCCAACCAAGAAACCCCATTTTGCTGCGGCGGCTGGCGAGGAATGCGATCAGGGGTCGAATTATAGAGGTTGTGGAGAGTGAGTTCGTGCGGTGCCGCGCATTCGTCGTCCTCTTTTGATCTTCGATTAAGGTAGGTGATAGTGGACTAAACCCTAGGAGTAATATATCATTGGAAGCGTCTCTGAGTCCCATTTCTATTGATACTAAAACCCCCAATTATTATTCTGTATAGCGCAGGTATTGTCTATTTAGTCAGAGCATGTTGATTAGGGCACCGATCTTGTTACCCCTTTTTTTTATCGATTGAATGCTAGGATTAGTAGGCTTAAACCTTAAATTGATCATGCTATATTGTGTGCCTTTTCATCCTCTTTCGATTAAGGGCATTTAATTTTGCCTAATTCTTATGCATTGTACAGCTTGTATTCCTTGTCGCAACAGAGTTCTATCGGAGATCACCGGAGACCGAAGCAGCGACCTTTATACGGTCGTATAGGAACCATTTCTTTTCCAGGTGGCCCCATGATAGGCCACTTTTGCCTTTTGAAAACTTGAAGTTCATCACATGCTAGCGGCCCCGCGATAGACCGCAAGGTCCAGGGTTGCGACCAGTTACTGACCGCTTGATACTCTAGCAGCCGAACGATAGACCGCCTGATTCATGTTTGGATTTGGAAAACTTGTGCCTGTACGCGGCCTCGCGATGGGCCACCTAACCCTATCTGGAGGCTTTGGGCAGACCATTTTTGACGTGCATACTTAGTCCATGATGTTATAATTATGTTAATCTTGTTAGATTTTGTGTGTAGGGTACAAACATACTAAAATAAATAGATTATATGGAACAATGCAATGTCTGATTAACTATGATCATCTTCAAATCATGTCTCTTTTTGATTGATTCCTCTTGTCACATTTGATGTGATTCCATTATGAAATGATTACTCCAATACTAAATAAGATTGTGGAAAAAATTACCAGGATTGTTTGACAATCATGCCACTCCGGTGGTGCTGGCTGACCGCTATACTATCATTTTTTGATGTGTTATTAGCCTTAATCTTGTAATAGTTGGGACTCTCCGCCGGATATTCCTTCCGTCAGACTAGGACCGCTATTATGAGACCTTCGTAAGCCCCTGTGAGCCTGAGATTCCCACTAGGACGCTGGGCGGGTTGTACCCCTAGAACCCGAACCTTTCGACTCGATCGAATCACGTGTTTTTTCCCAAGCCCTGAATCGGGGCTGTCTTGTTGATTGTGGCCCTTCTAGGACCACTGCTTGCCAGTTTGCAGCCTAGGTGTGACCGCCTGACCTTTGAGCGGCCCTTTTGGTCTAACAAATGCTCCTACAACTTTCATGCAGCTAATGAACATTGTGTTCCGACCCTACTTAGATCTATGGGTCATGGTTTTCATCAATGATATTTTGATATACTCCAAGAGCAAGGAGGAGCATGTAGAGCACTTGAAGATGGCGTTGCAGATACTGAGAGAACATCAGTTGTACGCCAAGTTTAGTAAGTGTGAATTCTAACTACAAGTGTCTTTTCTGGGGCACATTAATTCTAAAGATGGAATCTCTGTAGATCCCTCTAAGGTAGAGGTAGTGAGAAACTGGGATAGGCCTGCAAATGTAACCGAAGTGAGAAGTTTTCTAGACCTAAGAGGTTACTATCAGAGATTTATTAGGGATTTTTCCAAGATTGCGGTATCTCTAACCAGATTGACCCGCAAGGAGAATCAATTTGAGTGGTCAAAAGACTGTGAACGAAGTTTCCAGACCTTGAAAAAATGTTTGACCACTGCCCCTGTTTTGGCCTTGCCTTCGGGAGAAGGAGGATTTGAAGTATATACTGATGCCTCAGGCATTGGCCTAGGTTGTGTACTTATGCAGCATGGGAAAGTGATAGCCTACTCTTCTAGACAATTGAGGAAGCATGAGGAGAATTAGCCTGTCCATGATTTGGAACTCACTGCGGTGGTGTTCGCCTTGAAGATTTAGAGGCACTACTTGTATGGAGAGACTTTCACTATATTTTCAGATCATAAGAGCCTTAAGTATTTGTTCTCTCAGGAAGAGCTTAATATGAGGCAAAGGAGATGGCTTGAGTATTTGAAGGACTTTGATTTCTCCATAGAGTATCACCCCTAGAACGGTAATGAAGGTGGCTGATGTCTTGAGCCGCAATCCGATAGTAAAGTTGTCTAGTCTCATGTTGCAAGAGTGGAAATTACTGGAGCAGTTGGCTAGTCTAGACCTTAATGTTAGTAATGATCGGGTCATGATCGCTCAATTTTAGCTTCGTCCCGAGCTGTTGATGGAAATTAAGACCCTGCAAGATAATGATCTAATGCTAGTAGAGATCAAAGGAAGTCTAAGTAATAGACCAGATTTTATGTTGGCCGACGATGAGAGGTTGTTTTTCCGGGGAAGGACCTGTGTCCCTGATTTAGCTGAGGTGAAGAGCAAGATCCTTGAAGAAACCCATAGGTCCAAGTATACTATTCATCTTGGAGCCACTAAGATGTACCGAGATTTAAAGAGGACCTTTTGGTGGCCAAACATGAAATGGGAAGTGGCAGAGTTCGTAAGTAGATGTCTGGTATCCAGCAAGTGAAGGCCGAACATTTCATACCCGCCGGGAAATTAAAACCACTCGATATACCACAGTGGAAGTTGGAGAGCATCGGCATTGATTTTATAATGGGCTTTCCGAGAACTCGGGGAGGCTTTGATGCAATATGGGTAATTGTGGATAGGTTGACTAAATCTGCGCACTTCTTTTCCATTAAGTCGAAGTGGACAGTCGATGTTTTGGTTGCTTTGTACATGAAGGAAGTGGTAAGACTGCATGGTCTGCCTATGAATATTGTGTCAAACCGAGATCCTAGATTCACTTCACATTTTTGGAAAGGTTTACAGGAGTCCTTGGGAACCCGTCTTAACCTCAGACGGATGGGCAAACCCAGACAACTAATCAGATTGTCGAAGATATGCTAAGAGCTTGCATGATCGACCTTGGTGGTAGCTGGCATGAACATTTAGCTTTAATAGAATTTTCTTACAATAACAGTTATCAGTCCAGTATCTAGATGGCACTGGTCGAGGCTCTTTATGGAAGGAGTTATCGATCACCCTTATGCTGGGATGTAGTAGGCGAGAAGCAATGGCTAGGACCAGATCTTATTTCATAATCATCCAAGAATATCTGTGTTATCTAGGATCGCCTGCAAGCTACACAGTCAAGACAGAAAAGTTATGCAGATAATAAAAGGAGAGAATTGGAGTTTCAAGTGGGTGAGCATGTATTTTTGAAAGTTTTACCTATGAGAGGAGTTCGAAGGTTTGGCATGCGTGGCAAGCTAAGTCTGAGATTCATTGGCCCGTTCGAGATTCTGGAGAGAGTTGGAGAGTTTGCTTATATGTTGGCTTTGCCACCTCAGTTATCTGGAGTACATAATATTTTCCATGTATCTATGCTGCGAAAGTATGTTTATGACCCCGCGCACATCATTCAACATGCGGATCTAGAATTGGAAGAAGATTTTACTTATGAAGAGAAACCCATCAAGATTTTGGACAGGAAGCTACAGCAACTCAAGAATCGGTCTATACAGATGGTCAAGGTTCAGTGGCGCCGACGTGGGATCGAGGAAGCTACTTGGGAATCTGAAGAAACTATCCGGAGGTAATACCCTGAATTACTTTGAGGTCAGTAACCTTAGTTTTTCCCATTTCTCATAAGTGCAGTGAATTTGGAGGACCAAATTCCTTAAAGTGGGGGAGGGGGTAGCACCCCGAGAATTGATTAAATAAGATAAAAGGGTATTAATTAAGAAGATATTTATTATTAAATTAGAAATTTCTTTAAGTGAAGTTTTAACTAATTTATAACAAATCTAGAAAATTCATAATCGTATAGAGGACTAAAAGTTTAGACAATTTATCTTCTTGGTCTAACCCTAAATAAAATTTTAATCAAGCCGAATTGATGGAATTAGGCTAAAATCGAGCTTAAGTAGATCGAACCTTAGATCGCTAAATTCAACCCAAATCTCGACCATTTGAGCCCAAACCAGACCCATTCAATCGGCCTTGTCGAGTATCCATTTCACTCTCTTTCCCCATTGAAACCCTAACCCTAGGAGTCCAATTTCGGGAGAGAAGGCAGCGCGACTTGGTCAATGCGCGATTCCCGCGCGCGTGGAGTTCGTGGACTCTACCCAGCCCAATCCTGTACTCCAGATCGAATTACCCCTATAAAACTAACTCTAGCCCGACTAGAAACCCCATTTTGCTGCGACGGCCGGCGAGGAACGCGATCGGGGGAGGAATCATCGAGGTTGTGGAGAGCGAGTTCGTGCGGTGCGAGCGTTCGTCATCCTCTTTTGATCTTTGATTAAGGTAGGTGATAGTGGACTAAACCCTATGAGTAATATATCATTGGAAGCGTCTCTGAGTCCCCTTTCTATTGATACTAAAAGCCCCAATTATTATTCTGTATAGCGCAAGTATTGTCTATTTAGTCGGAGCATGTTGATTAGGGCAGCGATCTTGTTACCCCTTTTTTTATCGATTGAATGCTAGGATTAGCAGGCTTAAACCTTAAATTGATCATGCTATATTGTGTGCCTTTTCGTCCTCTTTCGATTAAGGGCATTTTTCCCAATTCTTATGCATTGTACCACTCGTATTCTTTGTCGCAACCGATTTCTATCGGAGATCACCGGAGACCGAAGTAGCGACCTTTATGCGGTCGTACATGAACCATTTCTGATCCAAGCGGCCCCACGATAGGCCGCTTTTACCTTTTGAAAACTTGAAGTTCATCACATGCTAGCGGCCCCGCGATAGACTGCAAGGTCTGGGGTTGCGGCTAGTTACTGACCGCTTGATACCCTAGCGGCCGAACGACAGACCGCTTGATTCATGTTTGGATTTGGAAAACTCGTGCCTCTACGCGGCCTCGCAATGGACCGCCTAACCCTATCTGGCGGCTCTGGGCTGACCATTTTTGGCACGCATACTTAGTCCATGATGTTATATTATGTTAATCTTGTTAGATTTTGTGTGTAGGGTAGAAACACACTAAAATAAATAGTTTATATGGAACAGTGTAATGTCTGATTAACTATGATCATCTCCAAATCATTTCTCTTTTTAGTTGATTCCTCTTGTCACATTTGATGTGATTCCATTATGAAATGATTACTCCAATGCTAAATAAGATTGTTGAAAAATTTACCCGGATTGTTTGACAGTCACGCCACTCCGGTGGTGCTGGCTGACCGCTATACTATCATTTTCCGATGTGTTATTAGCCTTAATCTTGTAATAGTTGGGACTCTCAACCAGATATTCCTTCCATCGGACTAGGACCACTATTATGAGACCTCCGTAACCCCCCGCGAGCCTAGGATTCCCACTAGGACGCCAGGCGGGTTGTACCCCCAAAACCCGAAACTTTCAACTCGATCGAATCACATGGTTTTGCCCAAGCCCGGAATCGGGGCTGTCCTATTGATTACAGTACTTCTAGGACCGCTGCTTGCCAGTTTGCGCCCCAAGTGTGACCTTCTGACCTTTGAGCGGCCCTTTTCGTGACCGCTTTTAATTGACTAGGTGCTAGGTCTTGTGGGTCAACCTTCCTTGTTTGTGGGTCGACCTAGCCATGTTGGAGTCGACCTATAGCCTCTAGACTCGACCTGAGAGGTGTGGGCTGGACCCTGGTTCGGTCTCACTATGTCTCGGGCGGGCTGGGAGCCCATTAAGTCGATTACTTTAGCCTTACTTGGCCCAGACTGGTTGCGGTTGTCATTGGACCATTTTTATCCTTCAAGCGGCCCTCCGAGGACCGTTTCTGGATGGGGCGGCCCAGTTGAGACCGTTTCCTTTTTGTTGTGGCCCATGGACCTTTCTACTCTAAGCGCCTTCCTATGGATCTTCTTCCTTTGGGAAACGACCCAGCAAGGACCATCTCCTTCTTGTTACGGCCCTTCTTGGACTGTTTTTCATCCTATACGCTGGATTCGTCTCTTTGGCCCAGCTTTGGCCTTTGCGGTCCAGTATAGACCATTTTCTAATCTTGGCGGCCCGATCATGACTGCAACATTCCCAAAGTTGTTTTCTTGTGTGCCTTGCATACCCCTTTCTATCTCATGACTTTCCTTTCAATTATTGATATCACCATTGGTTCCTAGTTGGTAAGTTACATAGCTTAACCTTGGAATTCTTGGTCGATTCTAATGAATGTCTAAAATGGTTACTTGGATCTTGGATCCACCAAATTAATGCCAACGCATCATAAGGGCCCGGTCTGGTCCTGAGAGGAGTGCCCGAAAAATATTAGTGCCCCAAGGAGTTGTATTGACATGGTGAGGTATTGCACCGAGTGCATGACTAGCGTGATGTCTAAGACATTCATATATTTTCGTTCCTTGTACATTTCTGCAAGTTATTGAATTCCTACGTGGAATTATCTCTACTTGACTTGCTTGTTTGTGTGCCTGATCGACCAATACAAGGAAAGGATATATCTCTGTTCTATTTATCTCTATCACTCGCATTCCATCACTGCTTATGTCAATTTTATTCATCATCCTTTTATTTATTCGCATGACATTTAATTAAATTGGTTAATTACTTGTACTTTGCCTGCTATTACCTACTGAGCGTTCACTCACCCAGATTCTTTCCCCGCTTTCTGGTAGCTCTGATGATGAAACGCAAACGGACGAGGATGGGCAGAAGTGAAGATCGGAGTGGACCTGATAGATGTAACTTAAGAGTTGTCTTAGTAGAGTCATGGACCGGAGTGGACAGAAACCAGGATCTTATGGTTTTCTTCTTTTCTCACCTCCTTGTCCATTTTCCCATTTTTTTTGAACTTTTTTTTATTTCACAAAATATGCTCCCTCTCAATTCTTTTAACCTTCTCCTTTTTTTATTTCTGAACTTCTCTTTTTTATCACCCTTTCTTTCTTTCTTTTTTTTCTGCCCCTTCTCTCTTTTTTGATTTTCTCACTATTCTCCTGTAGTGTTTTCTTTTATATATATATATATATATATATATATATATATATATATATATATATATATATATTGTAACAGATAGAGAGAGAAAGAGAGCACAATGAGAGAGAGAGAGAGAGAAAACACAGGGGTGGGAGAAGATAAATGAAGAGAGAGAAGAGAGAGTAAGAAAGTGACATAGAGAAAGACGGTACTCCCTCTCTTCCTCTCCACGTTCCTTTTTTTAATTGTTTTACTACAGTGGCTAACAAGAAAATGAAGAGGGAGAATGGGATAGAGAGAGAGATGGTGATAAGGAGAGAGAGAGAGAGAGAACACCGGGGGGGTGCTCGCCGCGCTTGGAGGGAGGGGGGTGGGAGCGGCTACGTGCATGGCGATGGAGTTGGGGGGGTTTGGTTCTCCAACGAGGCAGGGTGCATGGCGGTGGGGGGGCTGGGTTTTCATGGCGATGGGGCTGGGCAACGCCGTGGGAGGCAACGGCGGGCTCGCGGCATCGTTGTTGGGCTGGGCCTCCTCACGGTGGTGACTGCGGGGAAGGGAAGTAGAAGGTGGCTGATGGTAGGGTGAGGGGAGTAGGCGTGGTGCCGGGTGAGGTGTTGAGTGGATGGCTCTGTGGAGCTGCAAGGGTGTGGGCTTCACGGGAGGCTGGAGCAGGGTTCGTTACAGCAGACGGGAGGGAGAAGGGGTAGCGACGAGAGTGGAGTCAGCGGAGAAAGGGGGGTTATGTTAAGACCTGTGGCTGGAGGGGGGGTGGGACTGGTGCAGAGTGTGGCGGTGGCAAGAGAGAGGGGAGGAGGGTGGCGAGATAGGAGGAGTTGCAAGTGTGTGTGTGCGTGTGTGTTCACAGTAGAGAGAGAGAGAGAGGGGGGGGAAGGTGTAGGGGGAGGAGAGGCCGCATGAGGAAGGGAGAGGGGAGGGAGTGAAGAAGGCAAGCAGGGGAGAATAGGAGAGGAAGAGAGGGACGGTCGGTGCAGGAGAATGGGTCCGGCGTGCATGAGTTGCTGTGCTGTTATGCAGGTGGTGTAGTGAAGAGAGGGAAAGGGCGAGAGGCAGGGAGTAGAAGGAAGAAGGACAGGGGGCAAGGGGAGGTCGCCGGTGGGCTTCACAGGGGTGCTGGGTTCTAAGATAGAATAGAGGTGCAAGGGGGATGTGCAGGTGGGGTTTGGGTTAGTGATGGGATGTGGTGAGAGGGAGGATGGAGGGAAGACGGTGGACGGTGGGTAGAATGAGGCCTCTCACCCCGGGGCATCTCACCCAATCTCCATCTCGGAGAAGAACAAAGGAGACAAGGCCTCACACCTCACATGGGATGGTTCCCTGATAACTTTGATTCAACTTCATTATTCTCCATCTCCCAAAGTGGGGTTACTAGATTCTTTTATAGACCTTATGAGAAGACCAAATGATCCCTCATTAAAGTCTTGAAGTCCCGCGATCAATGACACCCAAGAGGGGGGTGAATTGGGTGTTTACCAATTTTATGGAAACTTTTGACTTTTTACAAAATATGTGATACAAAGCTAGTTAAGAGATCAAAGCTATTTGAACACAATTTGGATTTATCAAACTATATATGATAATGATATAGATTATGCAACATACACAAGGATAAATCCAAACAAACAGTTTACACTAATATTCACGGAGAATGGAGGTAGAAGAAATGGACCAAACCACATAAAACAAACCACAATGCACAACAGTTTTTAAGGTGGTTCGGATGCAACGACGGTAGTCCTACGTCCACCCCTCACCAAACCCGGTGAGGCTTCACTCGGAGATAAATCCCCAAACGGAGACGACGCTCCAACCACACACGTAGGACGACGCTTGCACACACACACGGGGATGCACCCCAACACACACACACATGGAGACGAGGTCTCCAACACGATCCGATAGAAGGATCAACAACACACACACACGCTGTAATAGATGCAGCACTCCACACACTGAAACGACCAGATCTAAATAGATCCACACACACACACACGTAGATCTAGGAAGATCTATGCATACACGAATGGAACACAATGACCACACACGACCACGGATCCATAGCGATCCACACACACATGAATGTTTCCAGATTGTGAAGAAAATAAATATAAAGCCCAAAACACAACAACAATGAGGCACAGTTTAGAAGACTCCTGATTTGGCTTCCCTTGAGTGCATGATATAGAGCTTGGAACGATGCTTCCTGCTTCACTTGAATGGCTTCAGATTAAGCTTGAATGGGCTTGGAGTGGATGTAGAGTTGCTGCACGAGGTACTGTTCTACAGTACCTCTTCTTCCTCCTTGGATAGCCTCCCCTTGAGCTCTCTTTGATTCACTTCATCAACTGCATTAACTAGGGTTTCTAACCCTCTTGTATTGGTTTTATAGACTTTGAATGGTCTATAGATAAGCCCAAGACCAGATTCACAAATCATGAGTGATTAGGTGACTTTTGGATTAAACAAATCCATGTTGAATGGCCCTTTTTGAAGTGGAAACAAAAGTCAACAATTGATGGCTCGGGGCTGGCGGTCGACCTACAGCTTCTGGCAGTCGACCTCTATTGAGAAATACTGTAGATTGGTGAGCCCTGGGAGTTTCGGTCGACCGCTACTGGTTGGCGGTCGACCTACAGCTGAAAGAACTGCAGACTGGCATTCCCTGGCTAGGGCAGTCGACCGCCCCTGTGCTGGCGGTCGACCGCCAGCTGGGCAGACCCTGGTCCGTCCCGGGTCGGTCCGTTAGTCGCTTCATCTCCATTGCTTGTGTCCATTAGCATCATGTTCATGTCTCTAACTTCATCCTTGTTGGTCTAGAAAGTACCAACTGAATCTTTGTCTGAACATGCATGAGCCAGTATAGACTTGCTACATGAACGTACAGACTTGGTAGCTTAATGCACGAACACACAGACAACAATGTATAGACTTTACGTTTGAAGCAGCCAGCCAATGTACAGACTTGTGTTTGTCCAATCAGCCAACGTACAGACTTCGTGTTGCAACAATCAACCAACGTACAGACATTGTGCAGCCAATGTACAAACTTTATGTTTTGCTAGCAGCCAACGTACAGACTTTGTCCAACGTACAGACTTCATCCAATGTACAGACTTTGAGTTTGTGCTAGCAGCCAACGTACAGACTTTATCCAACGTACAGACTTCGTCCAATGTACATACTTTAAGTTTGTGCTAGTAGCCAACGTACAGACTTCATGTTGTGCTAGCAGCCAACGTACAGACTTTGAAGAATGTATAGACTTGCTGATGTATAGGCTTGCTGATGTATAGACTTGTTGTGTATAGACTTGCTGATGTATAGACTTGCTGCTGAAGGATGTACAGACTTGCTGTGCACTAAGCTGATGGATGTATAAACGTATGTGCCTGCAACAGGACGATGTACAGACTTTGAGTTGCAGGATGTATAGACTTTGCATGGAAAGCTATGCAACTAATGTATAGACTTGTTAATGAAGATGCATGGAGAATGTATAGAGTTTGCATGGCAAGCTATGCATCCAATGTATAGACTTGTTAATGAAGATGCATGGAGAATGTATAGACTTTATGAATGAACCAATGCAAGATATGAACAGCGGTATGCACTGATGCTTTGCTCATGCACACAACCTGTTCGATGAAATGACTAACTGCTTAAACAGATACACAATGACATCATAAAGTAACCATTGATACTCTTAGTATTTGCTGACATCAAAATCACAGGGGCACAACAATCTCCCCCTTTTTGATGATGGCAACACTATGAGTCACACGGACTCATGTCAAACTATTCTCCCCCTTTGACTTCATCAAAAAAAAAATAGTTTGAGATGAGAGATACAAATATGCATGCAATGATTGAATGAAAGGCTCCCTCTGTGACTAAGTCATGCAATAATTGAATGCGTAATGCAGTATACATGCAGATGCAACAAGAAATGCAAGATTTCCCCCTAAATATATGAGAAGGGAATGGGTATAATAAGGATGCAAGAGAGTCATGCTCACCAGAATGCAAATGTGTAGCACATGGGAGATCGTGCAATCATGTAGGAGATTCATGCAATTGTTGATGCAGTCAATTAATTTTCTGAATACATATTAAATCAAATTTTTAGATGTGTAGGTGAGGAACATGAAAAATGATAGTTGCAATATGGATATTCAGATTTTCAGATAAACACAATGAAACATTTCACAGACTGCACTTCAATTTTTGAGAACTGCGTATTGGAGGCTTCGCTCTTCCACAATGAGTTTTCACCACATTTTTTTTTACCGCACCAAGATCACATGATAGTCAGAATTTTTCAAGAGTGATCAGGTTCAAATGATTCCATTTTACACGAGTAGACGCATGGAGCTCATGCCAGAATCCCCGGTTACTCAGAATATAGAACCATTTCACCTCATTTTGAACAGAGATACTAGTCAACACTTTTCAGATATGAACCATATCACGTCTCAGGTGACATGTGCCCAGTTTACTCAGTGAGACCGAGCATTGCTCTATCTTTCATTTTCATTTTAGATTTTTCAACAAGGATAGGTAGGCAGCTATTTCCTCAACTGTCTCTTCAACATATAAGCAGCAAGTTTAACATCTTGAGAGTGTTGAAAAGAAATTCATATATCTTTATCTTTAACACTCATTTTCACATTTTGTGCATGAAGTGTGCGAATTTGATTCAGCATGTACACCGAAAATATCATGAATACATAACAGTGTAGCTCCCCCTAAATAGATGCACTTATAAAATACAAACTCTCCCAGAGTGTACGACATGAAACACTCCAATAATGACTCAAATGCAGCATTATTTATCAAGAAGACATAAGGTCATAGAAGTTTCAAGGATGTGGGTGAATAACATATAATATCAAACAAGCATGCAGAGGGAATGTATGAAACATGCAATGCGAGTATGCAACTGATACCAATCAAATAGATACCACTTAAATAAACTGAATGCAGCTAAGGCATGAGTTCTACTGTAATACAACATTTGATCATATGAAAGTGAAACGCAATATGCAAGGCAAGATGCAGAGCTTGATTTTCAGAATTTTTGGACAGATTTCACATGAGGGCATTCGCATTCACATGATAAGCAATTAAGCATTTTCCAAGACATGGCCTTCATGAACAAGGGTGCAAATATAATCAAGAACAAATAATGCAACCCCATTGATTTCAAGGATTTATTCAAAAATAGATGTTCAAGATCATTTCACACTTTTGACATTAGAAATCATTCACAGGCCAATCACCTTAGACACATTTTTCAAGATCTTCAATGTGATTGAACTAATTCAACAAATTCATCATATCAAACCAGAGTAACATCGTGTCAAGTTTTCAAAATGGTACACCTGAGTTCGGCAGGCATCACCATATGACTTCAAGAGGAAGCAAGCTTAACAGTAGCTTTATGCGAGGCTAGCAATTCATTATTGAGCAGTTCAGATGAAGCAATAGATATGAGGAACATTTCATATTTTACATTATCTGAACATTCATGCAGCCATTGAAGTCCCGAAACTCACACAGCAATGTGATAATCAATTCAAATATGGCAATTAGTATGAGATGCATGTCCACAAGGATGAGTTCAATTTATAATTCAGAATCGCTCATTCAAAAGACAAGCTCCCCCTTTCTATGTGCACAAATTACACAAATGATATTTTTGTATTTTGAAAATTATGCAACCTATGACCTAAATGAACATGTGACTCATGATACCAGGCGGAGGCACATTCTCACGTATGGTGAAAGATTTTAGACAAGAATGACTTACCTTTCCTCAAGTCACCATTTGATATACCATGTAGTCATGCAATGATAATCAAGCAGATGATTTTCCAGATTCATGAAATGTAGGCATGCAATGGTGGTTCATGAAAAGTGTAATTACATTCTAATGACAAAAATAAAAAAAAAATTTATGGAGACAAGGTTGAAACAAATGTGAGTGTTTCAAATAGAGCTCAGAAGATAATTCTCAATACTTGTGCCTTGTGAACCCATCATCTTCAAGTCTTCCACCTTGGGTACTTGCTTTAGCACGTACAAGGACTTCCACCAGCTTGTACTTTAGTCGATCTTGGAGGTTGTTCAAGTTCTGGTATCCCATCTCCTGGTGGCAATTGAGAAAGTTCTCATCATTTTTCATCCTTGCAAGGTATTCCTTTTATTAACTCAAGCTTGGCCACGCGTAGTCCATCATCTTTTAGATTTTGGGAGTGTAATCTGCATCCAAGAACAAAAGGACTTGATTTGTCAATTTCGATTCAAATTTATAAACAATGACATGATAAAATCTTTTAACAACCAACATCCTCTAGATAGCTCAAGATGCAATGCATGACTCATGTGTGAACCTAAGCATTAAGCTCATATGGTGAATGTGATTGCTCCCCCTTAGTGTGTGCATGAATGCAAGATGTTTAGTAACAATCCAATGTCATATGCAGCCTTTTAAGTAGACGACTCATAGTACCAGGTGGAGAACTTAGATCCAAAGATCACCTCACACGTAGTGATAGCTTTCAGACAGGCGTAACCTACCCTTCCACATGTCACCATTTGATATACTATGTAGTTAAGGGTGATGAAGGTAGGAGGATTGCTATGCATCATGACATGAATTCAGAATGTTCAACTTATGCACGACAATGCGTGAAAGTGTATGCCAACTCAAAATATGTAGTGAAATCATGATCTGAAGAGTCTTCAAGCTCTCCTACAACAAGATGCTATATGACAGGTGATATGCGCACAAATATGCAAACAACTATGAATGAAATGCATGTGCAGACATATGCAAGATTACATGACTATATGACCGAGAGTAAGTCAGAACATGACAGAGTCACTACAGAAAGTAGGAGGGATATCACATGATCTTCAAATTCAATTTTTGATTTTTATTCCAACTTGGCTTATGCCACTTGGTCCATGTGCCATACCTTCTTGATTGAAAATAGATTTCATACTTTACACTCCATGGCACACCTGCAAAATAGATTTCTCATTTGGCATTCTTAGATACCCAAACCATTTTGGGTCCTTGTTGGTTAGTAGCATCTTTGGCATGTGACTTCCACTTCTTAACAACATTCCAATCATCAATTTTCTTCACAAGAAAATAATCATACTTAGCATTTTCAGATTTACCAAAGTGATGTGAGGAAACATGTGGCATTACAGTTTTCTTTCTCATTGGCTCTACTGGTTTGTGTATGTAAGCATGACGTGTTGAGTGAAAGCTCATTTTCTTCATGAGTAACCAGCATTGTGACTTTGTGTGACCTTTTCTACCACAATGATTATAATGTATGGAAGGTTTTGTGGTGAATACTTTCTTTGGATTTTTCAAAATAGCCTGATTTCTACATGCTCTCAAATCATCATTCTTCATAGTGAAACAATCATGCATCATGTGTCCAAGTTTTCCACAGTAAAGACATGAGATATTTATTTTCTTAGATGCATGGAAGTTTACATGAGTATTTCTAGCATGCACATTCAGAACATCCACACTCTTTTTCAGATTTGATTGAGTTCTTGACATGGTGTGTTCATGGGAGTGAGATGTGGAGGTGCTGGGTGCACAAGCGGTATGAACAAAAGAAGTGTGTAGCTTGTTCTAAAATTTTTTTTTGTTCACTGGATTAAAACCCAGCCCTTCTTTTTGAAAGTTTACTTTCATGCCCAGCAATTTATCCAAGTTTTCTTGGCCATTCACAAATTTAGACAAAGAAGCATTCAAGTCATGAATTTCAGATTCAAGAGATGCAACGTGCAATTCATAATTAGCAAGTTCTTCTTCACAAGTAGAAAGACTAACATTCAACATGGCATTGGTAGTCTTAAGGCATTCTACTTCTTGCTTAAGTTCATCGTCATTTTCACATTCTCTAACAACCACAAATTTTCCTTTTTCAAGAATCAACAATCTTTCAGAAATGGCCTTGTTCAATTTCTTCAGTTTCTCATTTTCTTTAACAAGCTTTTCATCATGAATCAGTTCATTTATCAAGGTTTGATCATCGGCCATTAAATTCAATTTTGCAGTCATCTCCTTATTTTCATTTCTTAAGGAGCATATTTGATCTTTGTGAAATTCAATGTCAAACATGTAACCATCAATCAATTCCTTAAGGTGTGAGCATTCTTTGCAAGGGGAATCACTTTTATTTTGACCAACATTCTTTTTCAATTTTTTGTTTTCAGATTTCACTTTCTTATACTTATCAAGCAACTCTTCATAAGCATTCGTCATCTCTTCATAAGTGAAGTCATCTTCATTATCAGATTCATAATTTACCTTCGAGGATGATCCACTTGGTGAGCTTGATCCACTTGGTTGATCACTCCTTTGTTCACTCATGCCTGCCATAAGACAGCTATCTTCATGCTCTTCCTTGAAGCTTGCTAAGCCATCCAATATTTCCTTTCCGGAGCTGCAATAAGAAACAAATGGGAAATGATTAGAATTGACTGCGGCTGAGAATAACTTTAAGACTAAACAATTTTGACCATGTTCGAGCTTTTGATTTTCAGTCCAAACATTTTTGTCTTTAGGCAATTCATGAGGACCATATGAAATAAGCTTCCATAGCTTAGGGTCGTATGAATTAACTAGATTGCACATTCTACCTAACTACAAATCAAAGTTACTGCCATCAAATATGGGTGGGGTATTCAAGGTGTACATCATGGTAGTCATTGATCCGGATCACTCTAGATCGCTAGATCTATAAAATTAGAGCATTGGCTCTGATACCAATTGAAGTCACACGATCAATGACACCCAAGAGGGGGGTGAATTGGGTGTTTACCAATTTTATGGAAACTTTTAACTTTTTTACAAAATATGTGATACAAAGCTAGTTAAGAGATCAAAGCTATTTGAACACAATTTGGATTTATCATATTATATATGATAATGATATAGATTATGCAACATACACGAGGATAAATCCAAACAAACAGTTTACACTAATACTCATGGAGAATGGAGGTAGAAGAAATGGACCAAACCACATAAAACAAACCACAATGCACAACGGTTTTTAAGGTGGTTCGGATGCAACGACGGCAGTCCTACGTCCACCCCTCACCAAACCCGGTGAGGCTTCACTCGGAGATAAATCCCCAAATGGAGACGACGCTCCAACCGCACACGCAGGACGACGCCTGCACACACACACGGGGATGCACCCCAACACACACATACACATGGAGACGAGGTCTCCAACACGATCCGACAGAAAGATCAACAACACACACACACGCTGTAATAGATGCAGCACTCCACACACTGAAAAGACCAAATCTAAATAGATCTACACACACACACGTAGATCTAGGAAGATCTACGCACACACGAATGGAACACAATGACCACACACGACCACGGATCCACAACGATCCACACACACACGAATATTTCCAGATTGTGAAGAAAACAAATATAAAGCCCAAAACATAACAACAATGAGGCACAGTTTAGAAGACTCCTGATTTGGCTTCCCTTGAGTGTATGATATAGAGCTTGGAATGATGCTTCCTGCTTCACTTGAATGGCTTCAGATTAAGCTTGAATGGGCTTGGAGTGGATGTAGAGTTGCTGCACGAGGTACTGTTCACAGAGCTACAGTACCTCTTCTTCCTCCTTGGACAGCCTCCCCTTGAGCTCTCTTTGATTCACTTCATCAACTGCATCAACTAGGGTTTCTAACCCTCTTGTATTGGTTTTATAGACTTTGAATGGTCTATAGACAAGCCTAAGACCAGATCCACAAATCATGGGTGATTAGGTGACTTTTGGATTAAACAAATCCATGTTGAATGGCCCTTTTCAAAGTGGAAACAAAAGTCAACAATTGATGGCTCGGGGCTGGCGGTCGACCTACAGCTTCTAGCGGTCGACCTCTACTGAGAAATATTGTAGATTGGTGAGTCCTGGGTTTTTCGGTCGACCGCTACTGTCTGGCGGTCGACCTGCAGCTGAAAGAACTGCAGACTGGCATTCCCTGGCTGGGGCGGTCGACCGCCCCTGTGTTGGCGGTCGACCACCAGCTGGGCAGACCCCGGTCCGTCCCGGGTCGGTCCGTTAGCCGCTTCAGCTCCATCGCTTGTGTCCATTAGCATCATGTTCATGTCTGTAACTTCATCCTTGTTGGTCTAGAAAGTACCAACTGAATCTTTGTCTGAACATGCATGAGCCTGTACAGACTTGCTACATGAACGTACAGACTTGGTAGCTTGATGCACGAACACACAGAAAGTAATGAATAGACTTTGCGTTTGAAGCAGCCAGCTAATGTATAGACTTATGTTTGTCCAATCAGCCAACGTACAGACTTCGTGTTGCAGCAATCAACCAACGTACAAACATTGTGCAGCCAATGTACAGACTTTATGTTTTGCTAGCGGCCGACGTACAAACTTTGTCCAATGTACAGACTTCGTCTAATGTACAGACTTTGAGCTTGTGCTAGCAGCCAACGTACAGACTTTGTCCAACGTACAGACTTCGTCCAATGTATAGACTTTAAGTTTGTGCTAGCAGCCAACGTACAGACTTTGTCCAACGTACAGACTTCATCTTGTGCTCACAGCCAGCATACAGACTTTGAAGAATGTATTGACTTACTGATGTATAGGCTTGCTGATGTATATACTTGCTATGTATAGACTTGCTGATGTATAGACTTGCTGCTGAAGGATGTACAGACTTGCTGTGCACTAAGCTGATGGATGTATAGACTTGATGTGCCCACAACAGGACGATGTACAGACTTTGAGTTGCAGGATGTATAGACTTTGCATGGCAAGCTATGCAACCAATGTATAGACTTGTTAATGAAGATGTATGGAGAATGTATAGACTTTGCATGGAAAGCTATGCATCCAATGTATAGACTTGTTAATGAAGATGCATGGAGAATGTATAGACTTTATGAATGAATCAATGCAAGATATGAAAAGTGGTTTGCACTGATGCATTGCTCATGCACACAACTTGTTCGATGAAATGACTAACTGCTTAAACAGATACACAATGACATCATAAAGCAACCATTGATACTCATAGTGTTTGCTGACATCAAAACCACAGGGGCACAACAAGTCTGAACATGGGCTACAGACTCTTTTTTTAGCTTTTATGAGAAGACCAAATGATCACTCATTAAACACCTAACACCTAACAACTCTTACCTATCATAATTCTCGTGGGAAGACTTAGGACACTAAAAGACTATTATATGATGGTGACATATCTTATTTTCTACAAAAAGGAAAAGCACACCTATAGACCCACTAATGTGACCCATTAACATAAAACACTTAAAATAAATATAATTTGATAGTTGCCCACATTGTTTGATGATCACATCAAACACCTTCTCTTGGAGGAGGTTCATCCTCGAACCTCGAATTGCAGGATCCGCATTTGATGTGGGTAGTGGCATTTGTGGAGGTGAAGACTAACGATAGAGGAGGACGGATTAGAGCTTTGAGTGGGGTCTCACACCCATCCCCTTCTCAAGGATGATGCACTCAAGCTTCAAATTCTCCCTTCGTGGTGGAGCGGAGGAGGACGAAACTGGAGCTTCGAATGGGGCTTTGCACCCGTCCCCATCTCAAGGACAAGGCATCCAAAGCTTCAAATTCTTTCTTTCGGGTGGAGCGAATTTGGCCAAGGACCTGACTTGTGAGAACAAGTGGGTAACTTACTCTGATACCATTTGATGCGGGACAAAAACCCGAATCTTATGATTGTCTTCTTTTCTCACCTCATTGTCCATTTTTCTATTTTTTAAACTTTTTTATTTCACAAAATATGCTCCCTCTCTATTCTTTTAACCTTCTCCTTTTTTATTTCTGAACATCTCTTTTTTATCACTCTTTCTTTCTTTCTTTTTTTTCTTACCCTTCTCTCTTTTCTGATTTTCTCACTATTCCACTATATATATATATATATATATATATATATATATATATATATATATATCGTAATAGATAGAGAGAGAGAAAGAGAGCGCAATGAGAGAGAGAGAGAAAACACGGGGGTGGGAGAAGAGAAATGAAGAGAGAGGTAGAGAGAGAAGAGAGAGTGAGAAAGAGATGGAGAGAAGGATGGTACTCCCTCTCTTCCTCTACACGTTCCTTTTTATTATTATTATGCTACAATGGCTAACAAGAAAATGAAGAGAAAGAATGGGATAGAGAGAGAGAGGACAATGAGGAGAGAGGGAGAGAGAGAGAACACGGGGGGGGGCATGCTCGCCGCGCTTGGAGGGAGGGGGCGGGAGCGACTACGTGCATGGCGATGGAGTTGGGGGGGTTGGGTTCTCCAACGAGGCAGGGTGCATGGCGGTGGGGGGGGGGGTTGGTTCTCATGGCGATGGGGGCTGGGCTACGTCGTGGGAGGCAGGGTGGGGCAGGGCGGGCTCACGGCATCGGTGCTGGTGTCACGCCCCGAACCGATAGCAGCAGAACGTGTTGTTCGGAACGTGGTAGTGATACAGTCGTGAATAGTCAGAGTAAACATAAGACATAAAATTCCAAGACCAGACAATATGGACAAACATAATCTTTATTGATACTTAAATATTTGAATTACATAACTTGACTCAACTTACATACGTAAAGAAAGGACTCACTATTACACTCTAATGAAAAGAAAAGACTCAAATGACAAAACGAGACTCGATGAAAGATAAAAGACACAGACTCGATTCTCCAAAACACTCTTCACTCTTGCCTTTCCCCATCAGATTGGTTGTCTTCGACATCATTACTTGAAAAATGTTAAAATAGGCTGGTGAGCAAAAAGCTCAGTATGAATTACATCTCTCATCAAGCAGAATATAAGTGATTAGCCAATTTATCATGTTCGTGATCATGCAATGCATGAAACAGTATAACTTGAAAGTCATGATGATCAATTTAACAGAAAAGATGAATATCAAGGCCAAAGGCAGTTATAAGTTCAAGAGAAATAGGGATAAATTCCCATGCAGAGCCAATGACAAGATATCAAAATATAGCAAGGACATATACTTAGATGAACATAACTTCAGAATTGGCCAGAATATAATAGAGTTTCATTAAATATAAGTAGAATTAACAATCTAGCAGAATATGTAAATTATCGGAATAACAGAATGACAAAATTTCATAATTTCATAATTTCCAGAATAACAGAATTTACAGAATAACAGATATAACAAAATAAGAGAATATAACAGATACACAGACTTTGGTGCAATGCCACACCCAGAATTCTCATGATTTACAGAATTGGTCTTCCGTCCTATCTGACATTGATAGTCGCGGACCCATAGCCCTTAATATTTCAGAATCAGATATGGCCAAATATAGAGTCAAAGGGTTATGTTCTCGAATTGATGACAAGGAAAATTCCCAAAAAGGGACAGAGTGTCATAGATAATAGGGAAGTCAATCATGAAGATGCATGATATAATGAACACGAGGCAAATCCGAGAAACTAGGTAATGGCATCCAAACAGTCGCCGTCAATTTGAATTGGCGTCAAAAGAGAAATAACGACTCTTCGTGTGGTCTCTTATTTAAAATTAGCGTCCTGAAGAATGTCGCACAAAGAATAAACTGCTCCCTCACCATGGTCACCAATTCTATTAGGCGTCCATGTCATGGTCGCAGTTCGAGATATACAAGTTTTCCAAAAACCAAAGTGACACGTATCTGTTCCAAGATTTTTAGAGTACAACTAGCTCAGTCGGCCTTAAGGGAATCCAAGGCTACGAGGAGACTTACGGAGATCCCAATGAAAAAGTCACCAGTCCGAAGGAACGGAATGTCCCGCGGAGGGCACGTTTGTCACCAAGAGTTTAGTGGGTAAGCGAGAAAACAAAACAGGGACCAAGTCTACGGATGTGAGAATGTGGTGCCAACGGATCCAGCGGTATTGGATCAAAACGCTCGAAGAAAATAGTCACAATGTCCATGTATTAATAGCTTATTAAATAGCATCCACATAGAGGACATTATTCTAGAATTGGCATCTTTGTCAAGGCGCACATTCTTGATCTAGCGACCTTGTGTGTGTCGCCAATTCCATTATTATTCAAATACACAGCATGCAACAACTATTTACAAAGCATGCAATAACTATATGATAAGATTCAAAACATGCTCACCAATTATATTTTTTAGATATTCGTTTACCAGATTTATATATATGGTTTGATGGGTGACCTTGTGAGGGTCGCGAATCTCTTTTAACGCCCTCATACTCAGGCGTAAATAGGCAAAACTACAGTAACTGATGTTTAGGCCATGAATAGTGTCACTTTCAAATTGCAAGGATTTTCAGGGAACAAAAATATAGAAAAATAAAGAAAATTATAGGGATTCCATAAATATAAATATCATGATTTTAGGATATATGATTCAATAGTTATTTAATTTCAAAGATAAAATAATAATTATATATATAATGACATGAATTAAGGCATTAATTATATAACGACAAAATAAAAAGTCGTTAATTAAGTAAATGATGACGAAGCAAAAGTCATAATTTAGGTAAGATAATGAATAATATTTCTCTACTTCAAACGTTTCGTTCTCGATGTACATAAGTCGGAATCACACAATCTATATACCGAAATGAAGAGCCCGAAAAACTCTACCTAACATGATGTTCAAAAAAAAAAATTCTCAAGAGGAGGGCTACTTTGGGCTAGGAGGATCGGAAAACGGAGGTACCATCCTCACTACCTCGGTCACCACCCCAATAATACGTTCGTATAATTTCATGACCAACGGACACTCCGGCGCCCATAAAAAGGCCGGCCAAGTAAAAAAATCTATCACTATTAAGCTACAGTGAGAATGCTGATTCGCCGTGTTGATTTTATAACACATTAGTTAGTAGATTTTAATTGTTAACTAGTTAATATTATTATATAAGAGCATGAAAAATTAGGGAAAAATATGAAGATCTCAAAAAATATATTTTTCTAGATTTTTAGGTATATGATTATATAATTATAAAATCTGTAATTGTGTTAATCTTCATGTGAAACAAAACAACCTAAAACCATAACGTAAAGGCTTATGTATGCATGGCTCGACTTAATATTAATAATTCATGTAGAACTAACACGATCATACAAGGTTTAATCTATTTACAATCTTTGGCATGAAGAGAGAACACCTACGGATGCATTAAAAGATCAAGATATATATATATATGTAGAGATCTTATTAAGATTTAATATTAACTGTTTTAGCTTGATGTCGAGAACACCTACCTCTGTACAAAGGATGAAGAAGATATGAGAAGAATAAGATGAAGCAGAGGAAGGAAGAAGCAGACGCTTCTTCTCCACGCACGTCCACTGGAAGGAGACGAAGGATGCAGAGCTCCCTCACATCCTTCCCACAACAACGGCCGTAACAGGTAGCAGAACACGGGTGGGATGAAGCTCTCTCCGTAATCACGTAGTAGCAGGGAACTCAATCATGGCCGGACACCCTTCGAACGCCCAGGCAGCTGTTGACACTGAAAATATTCCTAATATTTCCTGACTTCTGCTTCTGCAGGTCTTAAGTTCTGATCGGGTGCTCCTGTGCCAACAGAGAAGAAAAGAAAGAAAGAAAGAATGGCGGAAGCCAAGCAAAAGATGAAACCAAAAAGAAGAAGAAAAGACAAGATGCTCGACTCCAACGGCCAACCACTAAAGCAAGACCTAAGAGTTCGGAATAATATTCGGGACCATCCCCGAAGAAACAAGCGGAAGCCTGGACAACGAGTACAAGTCGGACGATTGGCCAACCCTTACAAAAGAATAAAATAAGCACAGATGGGCCTAGACAAGTTAAATGGGCCGAAAGATGTTGGAGATAGGATGAAGGAGACTCTAATCCGGCATGCTCCAAAATTTCTAATCTGGCGCACCCCAAAACTCCTAATCCGGCACGCTCCAAAGCAATCCTTGCTAAACCGGCGCGCCCATATGCGCGCCGGGTAAGGCCAAGCCATTGAAGGCTATAAAAAGGAGACTTTCGATTAGGGGAAGGGGGAGAAGAGAAATAGAGAGAGCCAATACGAGAGGAGGATCTGAAGAGAGCCAATCAGAGCCCGTTCGTTCGAGAGAGGGAGGAACCTTGGGGGAGAAGAAGGGTTTCCACTGAGAGCCGCCGCCGCCCTCCTCTGTCCATTCACCTGAAGCCCTCTGGAGCCGGAGAAGAAGAGCCAGATCCTATACTCTATTTTGGGAGAAACGATTTAGGTGGGTTTCCGTGGTTTTCCTCCCATCGATTCCCCTTTTGTTCTCCTCTCCTGATATAATGTAAGTGAAGGGGGGGGGGCGATGATATGAGCCCATCCTCCCCTCACCATCTTTCATCCCTTCTCCTCCTCTGTAAGCTCTCTTCCCTACAACTGAGGAGATGGCGACCGTGCGGCAACGCCGACGCCGAATGCAAATGTACTATGTCTTTTGCCTCCCGTTGTGGGATGAATGATATGTTGATGATCCGAATGATATTATGCTATGCATGCCCCCTCTATTCCTCCCTCTTTCCATCTGCTTGCATTACTTCTATATGCGTAGCCCGTGTTTTGCTTGCCGGTTCTCCGTGCTAACACCGAATACGCCCTGGGTTGTTCCAGGGCAACATTAACATCATCATCCCTCTCCCCGGGGTTTCTTTCTAATGGGACGATCATATCGAGTCCTCACCATCTTTGCCGAGGGTTCAATCGCCAAAGGTATATATACACCTGTGCCTCCCTGGTGAACTCCGAGACTAGCCCTCACTGGCCTTCTCTTCTCAATCATGAACCGAGGGGAATGGGGCCATCCCTACAATCTGAGCACATGGCTCCCTCATGTCATCGTCTCCCTGTATGCTACGCACCGACTGTGTGGAGGGTCGTCCTCTCCAACTACTGTGAACCTCATTCTAGTTCGTTGGCCCTGAAGGCTGCTTTGCTAACCGGCTAACCTCTACATATATACATACATATATAATTAATTGCAGTCGGTCCATTGGCTAAGTGCACCCTGCATATGCATCACATGTGATTGTTCTTCTCGAAGAGTCCGTTGATCGGGAAGAGGGGACATTCCCCATGAATCACCAGTGGATCACAGGGTCATACCCCTTCGTGGTATGTATCCTCATGAGCCCTCCGGCGAATACAAACAGGGCTTCAGCCCAACATTAAATCCACTATCCCTGAGGGAACTAGTGGTGGCCATGGGTCGTGTGCCCCTCGTAGGCTAGCCCTCGGGGTTTCCTTCCCTATTAGTCGTCCCTTTTGATCGTGCTTCGACCACAGGTTGTGTGCCCCTCGTAGGCTTCGCCCTTGGGGTTTCATCCCTCATTGGTCGTCCCATCTGATCGAGCTTTAACCCATGGAAAAATGGTGCCCCTCGCAGGCTAGTCCTCGGGGTTTCCTATCCGATTGGGATCCGCTGGCCGCCGTTGTGTTGTCCGGCTTGTTAGGGGCTTACTCCGCACGTGAGTATGACCCCGCTTCTCCCCTGCAATCCATCAGGGATGGGGAGATGCTGCCCAATTTTCACCAGGGTTTAACTAATCAGTTACCCTTGTGATTTGGGCTAAATAAAGCATACTTTTGAAAGAATGAACCTCTGTGCTCGAGTATGAACCTCGCACGAACTCATGACTCTGCCTCTGGGACATCCAGGACTCTAGTTCAATAATTAATTAACTCAATTAACATCGAAGAGTCCAATAAATAAATCTGGAACTCAAACAGGTTGAAAATAACAAGAAAATAGCCTAATCCAGCGCGCCCTTAATCCGGCGCGCCCTAATACGGCGCGGTACCCCCCCGCGCTGGATTAACATTAGACTCAAAATTTCATATTTTCAAATGGTCCTATTCCGGCGCACCCTATTCCGGCGCGCCCCAAGCCATCCGCGCCGGTTTAGCCCATTCATTCCATACCGCGCCGTTTTAGCGCTTTACCTACGCTTGGCCGCGCCGTTTTAACCCCTATACCCACGCTTGGCCGTGTCATTTTAACTCTTGTACCTACGGTTCCCGCGCCGCTTTAAGCCTTTTTCCTAAGCGTTCCACGCCGATTTAACAATAGCCGCGCCGTTCTAAGGCTCTGTTTCTCACGTCGTTTTAAATGATCACTCTCCGAGTGAATATTAAACCGCCTTAATGGCGAACACTGCCCCGATTTGGATAACCCATGGACACATCGGTATCCCTCGTAGGCTCGCCCATGGGGTCTTCGTCCATTCGGGTCTGCCGGTCACCGTGTCTGGCCCCCCCGGGCCTTTAAGGAGGTTACCCCACTCCGTGGGTATGCCTCCACTTTTTCCCAAACACCCCGGGTTTAGGGGAGATGCTATCGGATTAACCATTTACAATATAATATAAATAAAAAATGAAATAAATAAATAATAATAATAATAAATAAATAAATAATAACTAAAATGATAATAATAAAAAAATAATAATAACCAATAATAAATAATAAAATGAATAAAACAAACAAAATAAAATAAATAAAACAAAACAAATCACACCGTTACCCGGCGTGGCCTAATCTGACGCGCCCTAATGCGGCGTGATATCCCCCCGCGTCGGCTTATCACCACACTCAAAACTCATTTCAACCCCGTTGATCCTAAACCGGCGTGGCCAGAGCGTGCCATTTTACCATTCCCATAAAAGCCCGCGCCGTTTCAAACTTCCTTATCAACGTAATAATAAAATACTAAAAAAACGCGCCGTTCTTAACCGCTTTCACAACCACCGTGCCGTTCTCATAATACTTTAACATCCTACCAAAACCGACGCCGTGTTATCATCTCATGCATTTCTCACGTTGTTCTCAGGTAACACACACATACGTTGCATGTGTTCACGTAAACAAAGCATACAACAGCCAAGGCCATATCGTTACACCCATTCCACATACACATAGGCTAACCTGAAAAGAATAAAAAAAAAGAAATCACATGCAAACAAAGTTATGTATACATGTACCCGGCATAAGACAAAACTCACAAACACTCACACGTTACACATTTGGGCATTAAAAAAAAAGAGAGAGTAATCAAAACATAATAATAATAAATAAAATAAACCCCCTTTTTATATTCACACATGCACAGTGCCTCATGTGCAATAAAAAAATGGCAAGATAAAATGAGGTGAAAATGAAAGATAAAAAAATAATAAATAATAAATAATTGTTAAACAAATGACAATAAAAATAATAAACTAAAAAATATAAAAATATTTAAAAATATAAGAATAAAAGTGGTGAATAAACAATAGAGAAAATAATGAATAAATAACACCCAAATAAATGTTAATAAAGGAAATAAAAGATGTATGTATCTAATAAAGAATAAATAAATAAATAAATGATAAATGATAAATGAATAATGAAAAGGAGATGATATAAGCAAAACTAAAAATAAAGAATTAAAAAAAGGAAGAAATGCACTCATACATCCAAATGGTAACAATAAAGAAAATGATAATAATGAAGAATAAATAAATAAATAAAAGAATAATGAACATGACCGTGTCCACTCCGGAGCTCTCACCTTCTCTAGACTCCGGGTACGGGAACATTAATGACGCCATGACAAGTCATGTCTGTTCCTCGGGTTTAATCCCATTATGACCACGGCATGACCTTGTCCCGGGCCGATAAGCCGTCGAATTCAATTTATCTCAACCAGGTTTTAACCGCATCCCCTTATTTTTTTTTAAATATCAAATTTGCCATACCCTGGCATATATTGTCCCGATGATACATGAGTCTGTCCGAATACGGTCATACTCGGCCCATCTCATAGACCCATATGTATGCACCGTAATGCTGTGTGCAGTCTCAGAATAAAAAGGCAACGACTAATCGACAGCCCTGCGAGTAGCAGGGATTGTCAAAGTCTTCCCTAAATCTACAAATAAATGACCAAATAAGTAATAAACAATAATAATAAATGCTACCACCTTGCATGCCTGCATGATCTGATTCTCCGGTATATCGAATGGTGATTAGCGGAAAGTCGGGTTACGCCCGACCGGAGGCTCACTATGCGTGATGATGGTCCTCGGACCTAAAGTTCTCAGCCATGTACCGAGAGACGACCTAATAAATAAATACTACCATATTGTGTGCTTGCATGTAATCATATCCTTTACATATTCTATGGGCCCCATGGCCTCTCTATTCTGACGATTAATCAAGGGTTTCCTCTCTTCTGGAGAGGTGTAATTAACGCCGTAGCCTTCATGGTACGGCGGGTTTTGGGTCCCGACACGATCACCTATAATCGTCTGGTCAGTCAGACGGTGCGCATAATAAATTTGTCACTCAGTGACTGGCACGCCCTGCGTAAATAAACCTCGAATAGATAAACCAAATAAACCCATAATAAAATATCTTTCTTAATAAAAATTCATCTCCCACAAGCTGGCACGCCCGGTGGGACTCAACCTCCCTTCATCTTTTCGCCAAAATAGAGGGACCATGGGGCCCCCATTGAACTATCTCAAATGCTAATTATTCATTCGTCTTGTTTCACCTCTGTTTAGGTTGAAGTGATGGCGAGCGGACTATCTGGAGTTATTTTCGGTCCCCAAATCGTGACTGACCATGCTGCAGACGGCTACCTTGCCGTACCCACTCCCTTCGGCAACTTTTCCCCGGTCGTTGGCTTCCCCAACTTCTTGGGAGATGCATTCGCGGATCTCCTGGACGTGGAGAGTTCTCAACCTGCGAAGCTGAAGAACGACAAAATTGCGGCTCGCCGAAGTGAGGGCCATGTCGAGGAAGCTTTGCTGAAGAGCTCGGTGGTCGTGAGCTGCCACGTCTACCACACTGTTTGCCCAACTGTGGCATATGAGAAGAAGCCTGCTGGGGGCAACAAGAAGAGCTCCAGAGGAAGAATTGCTGCTGATCCTCGGAGCCAACTTTCAGCCTCTGGGAAGTCCATGTTGATCGGGGGCATCCGAGTCTACTTCAATGGTCGCGGTGCCGAAGTCCTGCCAGATCGGATCATCCCGACTGTGCCCACTCATAACACCTTCCAAGTGCTGACAAGCCGAAGGGTGAATTTTAATGATAGCAAGCATGGGAGGCCAACCTCAAACTTGCCGAAGTTTAAGCAAATCTGGGTTCCCAAGAGGATTCGAGGCCTTGCACCAGCCTCACCAGGCTTCAAAAATTCTGTGGATGTTCCCAATAGAGGGGGCAAAAGGGCTGTGCATGCAGAAGAAACCGTGATTGCAACTCTTCCACCTGCCGCCAAGGCCTGTGCGAGGCAGGCTGATATTTCCAAATATTCAAGAAACTTCAATCAAGCTGCCAAGCTGATACGGCTTTCACATATGTCGTCTGCCCGAACCCAAGTGCTACCTTCTGCCATCTCTACAGAATGCAGCCGGGAAGGCACAATAAGGATGGTCCGGGAATATTTCCATGGCTTTGGAGGTCCCATCATTGGTCGGCAAAGGTCGCTTTGAGTCATCAGGGCCGAAGAGGAAGAAAAGACAAGATGGCATCGGTTGAGGTGAATGATGAGGGGAGACGAGCCAAAGCTAGAAGCCTTGAAAGGCCTCCACAAAATGAAAAGATGAAAGGAGCTTCTATATCTGAAGAGTCGACTTTCTCCCGTCAGGCCCGAAGGGGAGTCAGAAAGCACAAAAGAAGAATGCAAGTTCTTACTTGCAATATGACAGGGGTGATGAGTACACCTGGTCCCCTACCAAATGAACAAGAAGAGCCGGTCGAGATTGCCAGAAGAATAGACCCGATGACAAGACGGGGTAGAAATGACGCTGAGCTACTGCAAACCACAAAGGGCAAGCAGCTTGCTGAAGAAAACATCACTACTGTCACCGCTAGAATAGTGGCGTCTGAGCAAGGAGCATCTCTACCTCCTTCCATTGAAGGTCCTTTGGGCAACACACTCGAGGGCATCAGCAATAAGACAACAATAGACCCTGCCGTCCTGATGGCACTACAAAAGTACCAGCAAGATATAGAACTACTGAAGAAACAACTAAATGAAAAGGCCGAAAATGCTATGGCGCCCGAGGAGCCGGGGGCACGAGCTGAGCCGCCACGGGAAGGTTCCGGCCCCACAGGCACTCCTTTACCGGCTGTTCTACAATCTACAGATCAGAGCTGGGCTGCTCCCCAGCATTATTCCCAATGGCTCCAGCCAACACGGCCAATGCCCCTTCAGATGCAGTGGCAGGCTCCCCTGTTGGGGCCTTTGCCATCCAATGCTATGACATCGGCCGCATTATCGATGCAAACCTCCCACCTCTACCCTCAACCAACAGATCCAGTTATGATGAACAAGTTGATGGTGGAGCAGATGATTGAGACAAGGCTGGCAAAGAGAGGCGGTGATGGTTACGCCACCTTCGACATATATGAAGTGCCATATCCAGCCTACCATGCTGTCAAAAGATTGCCACCCGGCATCAATAAACTCCCAAAATTTGACATTTACAACGGGCAGGGCTCCCCGAAAGAGCATGTTGCATAATATATAGCCGTCATGGGTGACTTGGCGGCAGACGAGTCATACCTACTGAAGTTCTTCGGGTCTTCACTGACAGGACTTGCCTTCGAATGGTATTCCAACTTACCAGTCGGGTCTATCAAGGACTGGCATGATATGTGGTAGAAATTCACTGAAAGATTCCACGTCACCGAGACGGAGGTGACCATGGCCGAGATATTGGCGACCAAACAAAAAGATGACGAGCATGCTGTAGAATATATCAAGAGATGGGAGGATCTCAGCATGAGGTGTCGGCGTCCTCCGCATCTAGAAGACGCAATACAAATATGTAAACAAAATATAAAGAAAGAGATTCTGGAAAAGATGATTGGAATAGAAATCCGATCTTTTGACCGATTAAGTGATATTGCCACGGAGGTTGAAGATTTCTTCACAAAATATCCCTCCATTTCTGCTGACTCAAGTTATGAAGCCAAGCAGGTTAATAAACGGTCGATACTGAAAGCGGTTCATGTTGTCAGCCTCACGGCGAAAAGGCATAAATGGGTGCATGATCCTCCTCTCAATGAACCTGCTAAATGTCGAGAGAGTCATCCTCCACAGAACAAAGCAAAGAAGCTCTATGCCTTTCCTAGGGATAGGACTCGAGCATTATTTGAGTGGGCTATCAAGTATAATAAGATCACTCTTCCAAAGTCAAAAAGGCCTAACGACGTCAGAAGAAGAGATGATCCTCATTTCTGCCCCTACCATCAAATCTTGGGGCACCCTTTTAAAGATTGCTAAATATTCAAAGACATCGCCCAAGGCTTAATAAAAAGAGGGGAGCTACAAATGGAAGACGACAGAGTCGATCCTCCGCGCCCTCATGAAGTGCCTACTCCGGGGGCATCAATTAATGTAATATTTATATGTCAGCGACTACCTGAAGAAGTGCTAGAGGCTTGTAGCCAACACACCAACGAAGACTGTGCCCTAGTGCCTAAAGAAATGCAGAGAAATTGGCATGCATCGTCAATGAAGAAAAGAACAAGTTCAACATCCCTTCCGACTCCAAGAGTCCATGTTAGTGGAGCCATGGGCCGGCCCTCTCCGCACCCTATAGCTCCGGCTTGGCATCAAATAGCCCCTCCTGCGGCTATCAGAAGGCCAATGGATAACATAAAGAAACAAGCCCCGGCACGGGCACATGAAGAAATCAACTCAGCCGTGGAACAGTTACAAACTGTTAGAGACATGCTAAACGAGCAGGAGCAGCTCAAGAGCCAACCTATGCAGGTCAAGAAGCATGCCCTTCAAGGACACAATAAGTCTCATGGGCTGACAAAAAGAATTAAAGAAAAGGAAAGGGTGTTCAATGCACCGAACGACCCACTGCGAGGGTAGATGCCAGCCATACGGGAAAAGGAAAATGAGAATACAAAAGCTAAAATAAGATATGTTGCTCTCTCTTGCAACATGCTGTCAGCACCGTCCAGTGTGGCTCAAGCTGCTAATGAAGAAGATGAAGAAATTTGCTTTATGCCGAAGGGAGCAAATCAGGCTAAAGCTTCTGCCTCCCACCATGTTGCCGGATCCGGGAGAATACCAAGACACCCACCAGCCAACGAGGGGACACAATACCGTGTTCCTCCTAGGCTCGAAGGCATAAAACCCAAGGAGTTCATCTAGAAGAAATCGGGTGTGTCCAGCAACAATGACGGGATGCCACTCACCCTAGTCAAATCAGAGGCACAAGATAGCACTCTCGGCCCCTCTTGGCAAGGCCCCGCTATGATGGCACTGCTACACCAGAAGCAGCAGGAAATTGAAATACTGCAAAGGCAGCTGAATGAAATGAATCTAAGTCCACCTATGCCGCAATCGGCAGGACATCTACATGAGGCGACACAAGGTACTGCCAGCTCACCTGGAGCTCCGACGCGGCCAGTCATATCCCGAATAGCACATGATCTTACAGGGGGTATCCTCCCTCAACCACTCAAACATACAGTCTCCCGGGCACATCAGGGGGAAACTAAAGCATCTCCGAAGATGGTGCTAATGACACCGCGCATGCAGTCAGACGAGTTGAAGGTGAAACAAACAATGAATACGAAGACGGTCGAAGAGGAAGTCACCGAGGCCGAATTACAAGCAACCAAACAAAAGGATAATGAGTCTATCATGGACTGCATAAGAAGGTGGAGGAATCTCCGTGAAAGATGCAGACATCCACCGAGCTACGATGACTCTGTTCAAATCTACAAAGAAAATTTGAGAATAGAAATTCTACGATGGGTCATCGACATTGAAGTCACGACCTTTGAACAACTGGGCGACATTGCAGCCAATGCTGAAGCAGTTTTGGCAAGGCTTTGCTCATCCTCTACGGCCTCGAGCCAGAAGAATAAACCAATCAACAAACCTCCGGCACAAGAAGAAGTTTGCGCCTCAAATTTTGAAGCCTTCGAGCAACAGAAGAAGAAGATGAAAGAGGCATCTTCCGCCGATCCAGCAAAATAAGGGCCCCCGTTAAGGGGCAAAACGATGAAACTGTATTCCATTCCAAAGGACAAGGCTTGGGCACGTTTTGAGTGGGCCCGTGAATACGGCAAAGTAGCTCTTCCAGAGCCAAAGAAGGCAGGCAGTGCCGAAAGAAAAGACGATCCATGATTCTGTCCTTCTCACCAAGTGATGGGGCATCCCATTGAGGATTGATATGTGTTCAAGGACATTATTGAAGGCCTAATCAAGAAAGGCGAACTACAGATGGGTGAGTATAAGGTTGACCCACCGTGCCCTCATCAAATCTTTGTCCTTAAAAGAGCAGCCCCGCGCGGCATTACCGCCTCAACTGCTCCTCGCAAATCTGGCTGAAGCCGATGTCTAGCAGGCCCGCATAGCTTGAATGCGGATGCTTGCCAATAAAAGAAGAATGGCAAATGAAGCAAAAAAAGAGAAAAAAAAGGAAAGGTCCTGTTCTGGGGGCAGGCACAAAAAAAAGAAGAGAAAAAAATTCTTTTGAAGGAGGCCTGGATGGATGCATCTGTCAACTGAAATGTCACTCCCCCCCATGTCTTGGTCCGTGCCAAAAAAGAAACTACCATTGTGGGGTTGGCGTGGTGGAGCGAACCACTTATCCCCTCTCTGAGGGGGTGAGCGCTCTCCTATGCACCCACTTTGGTCTGTTTAAAAATAAATGGATGAAGAGTGACGGCTCTGCACTGCGTTGTACTGTCGGCGCCATCCGAGTTGTCCGTTCAAAAATGAATGCAAAAGAAAAGAAGAATGGAACTTATAAGGTCAGCAAGGCCTCCCCATCCTCCCCATGGGCAGAAGACTCTTTAGTGGCATTGCATGGTGAATGCCCAAGGAATAATGATACGACTAAATCATCTGTGAAGGTAAGAGGACCCTACAACTGCAGCTTCTAAGAATAAGTGTCAAGAGGAGGACACTTGGCGTAAGCGCCGGAGGCCCGAACCGAAGCTATTTGGAGCATCTCCTAAAGAAATCAATCACAAAAGAAGATAGCTATTGATCTGATGTATAGCTGTCACTAAATACTCCTAGGGGGATCATGTTAATCAATAAGTCCCACCGACGCTAAAGGACCTTCATTGGCCACTAGGCCTCCCGTTTAAAATACGGGTCCAAACCCTGTTGGGGAATGAAAAGAATAATCCTTACTGAGCCAGCTACACCCTCGACTCCTTACCAAGCCAGCAAATAAATGACTTTCGGCTTCTAATAGCCTATCTCAGCACCCCTGGTCCCACCAGAATTCATGATGCCTTACCGCCCTCCTATCCCATGGAGATATTTGCCACTCGTCCCACTGGGACTAACATTCAACCCTTGATCTGGGACCTATGCTCTCAGTCAATCCATTCTCGTTGTCTCTCGGCATTCAGCCGTAGCGGTGCCATATTTATCCCACGGGACTCTCCCATCACTACTGATTCGGAGTTCTTGCCCAATGTCGGCCCAATAAAATATTCTTTTCCTTGGCATAAGGCGCTCTGCCCTTGTCGAGATCAATAATTCGCCCATCAGTCCAGTCCGGCTGTGTCCATAAAGATTTCCCTTGGCCGGAGGTGCTCCGCCCTAGCCGAGCTCGAAAATAAACTTTGTCCCATTGGGTTGGGTCCACAAAGTCTTCTCCTTGGCCTGAGGCACTCCGCCCTCGCCGAGCCCCAAAATTACCCTTTGTCCCACTGGGCAGGAATCATAAAACCCTTTTCCTTGGCCTGAGGCACACTGCCCTAGTCAAGCCCACCGGGCTCTTAGACATCGATCCTTGGCCCCACCGGCATAATAAATAGTCAAATTCATCAATAGTCCCACCGGACAAAATATCCCGCATCACAGACGAGACTGCGTCGGGGAGCCCAACAAAAAAAACAACAAATAATAATAAAATAATAATAACAAAAAAAAGGAAACAAAAAGAAGAAAGAAATCAAAACGATGAGGAAACGAAAATAATGGTTTGAAATGAACTTAATAAGTCAGTAAGACCAACAAATGCAACAAACCCAGCAAACCCAATAAAACCAAACAAATCAATAAACTCAATGGAATCGATAAAATCCAATAGATCTAATAAACCCAACAAGATAATCGACTCATCAAATCAATAAACTCAATAGATCAAATAAACCGCAACAAACTTAATTAATAGATCCGATGAATTTAACAAACTCAATGAAACCAATAAGCCCAGTAAACTCAATAAACCCAACAAATTCAATAAACTCAGTCAATCCAAACTAATAAACCAATAAAAGACCTCTTCGCTTTGTCTTGGACCTTCTGTCTGAGCAAGGTTTGTTGATCCCGACATCTCCTCGGGTCAATGTCCATACTCTACCTTGGCTTAGGCCTCACGTCTTTGCCAAGTTGGTCAATTTCGACATAACGTCGGGTTGGCATCTTCACCTACATATTCTATCCTTGTTTCAGACCTATCATCCGAGAAAGGCTGGTTGACTCCGACACCTCGTCGGATTGACATCAATATTTAGCCTTGGGTTTGGGCCTCTCATACATCTACAATCTAGTCTACCCTCACCCCAAACCTTCTATCGGGGTAGGGCCCATTGACTTCGATATTCCATCGAGTCAACACATATCCTACATTATACCCTTGGCTTAGGTCTCATGCCTCTGTCAAGTTCGTTGGCTTCGACATGATGTCAAGTCAACACCTATCCTACATCATGCCCTTGGCTTAGACCTCATGTCTCTGTCAAGTTCGTTGGCTCCAATAGGACGTCGAGTCAACACATATCCTACATTCTTCCCTTGGCTTAGGCCTTACGCCTCGGCCAAGTTCGTTGGCCTCGACATGACGTTGAGTCAACATTTATACCCTATATCCTACCCTTGGCTTAGGCCTCACGCCTTCGCTAAGTTCATTGACTTCGACATGACGTCGAGTCAACACTTATCCCACATTATACCCTTGGCTTAGGCCCCATGCCTTCGCCGAGTTCATTGACTTCGACATTCCATCGAGTCAACACCTATCCTACATTATACCCTTGGCTTAGGCCTCACGCCTCTGTCAAGTTTGTTGGCTTCGACATGACGTCAAGTCAACACCTATCCTACATTATGCCCTTGGCTTAGACCTCATGTCTCTGCCAAGTTTGTTGGCTCCGACAGGACGTCGAGTCAACACATATCCTATATTCTTCCCTTGGCTTAGGCCTTACGCCTCTGCCAAGTTCATTGGCCTTGAGAGGACGTTGAGTCAACATTTATACCCTATATCCTACCCTTGGCTTAGGCCTCACGCCTTCGCCAAGTTTTTTGACTTTGACATGACGTCGAGTCAACACTTATCCCATATTATACCCTTGGCTTAGGCCCCACGCCTTCGCTGAGTTCGTTGACTTCGACATTTCATCGAGTCAACACCTATCCTACATGATGCTCGTGGTTTAGGCCACCCGCCTTCGCCAACTTTGTTGACTTTGACAGAACGTTAAGTCAACACCTATATTACGTTCCGCCTTTGGTTTAGGCCTCACGCCTTTTCCATGTTGGTTGACTTTGACAAGTCTGTCAAGTCAACGGCAATATTCTACCCTGGCCCGGACCCTTCGTCTCTTCTAGGTTGGTCGTGCTCGACATGACGTCGAGAGGACAACAATGCTTTATTTCTGCCCTTTCCCAGACATACCGCCTAGGCAAGGTTTGTTAAGTCTGACATCCCGTCAGGTTAACGTTCATATTCTACCTCTGGCTCAAACCTTTCATCTGGCCAGTCAATAAAAAGACCCTTTCACCTTTGGCTTGGATCCTTTTGTCCAGCCAGACAACAAAAAGACCCTTTCATCTTTAGCTCGGACCATCCGTCTAACCATACAACAAAAAGACTCCTCTACCTCTGGCATGGACCTTTCGTCCAGTCAGTCAACAAAAAGACCCTTTCACCTTTGGCTCGGGCCTTCCGCCTAGCCAGGAAATAAAAAGATCCTTTCTGGTTGTGATTCTACCCTTCCATCCAGTTGAAGAACAAAAAGACTCCTTCTATCGACGGCGTTATGACTTTACGTCTAAGCCGTTAAATATCCTTGTCCGGCGTCATGGCTTTTCGCCTAAGCCGGTAAATATTCTGCCTTGGCGTCATGGCCTTCCGCCTAAGCCAAGTTGTACGGCGTCATGACTTTATGTCTAAGCCGTTAAATATTCTGCCTTGGCGTCATGGCCTTCCGCCTAAGCCAAGTTGTCTGGCGTCATGGCTTTTCGCCTAAGTCGGTAAATATTCTGCCTTGGCGTCATGGCCTTCCGCCTAAGTCAAGTTGTACGGCGTCATGACTTTACGTCTAAGCCGTTACGTCATGGCTTTTCGCCTAAGTCGGTAAATATTCTACCTTGGCGTCATGGCCTTCCGCATAAGTCAAGTTGTACGGTGTCGTGACTTTATGTCTAAGCTGTTAAATATCCTTGTCCGGCGTCATGGCTTTTCGCCTAAGCCGGTAAATATTCTGCCTTGGCGTCATGGCCTTCCGCCTAAGCCAAGTTGTACGGCATCATGACTTTTTATCTAAGCCGTTAAATATCCTTGTCTATCGTCATGGCTTTCCGCCTAAGCCAGTGAATATTCTGCCTTGGCGTCATGGCCTTCCGCCTAAGCCAAGTTGTCCGACGTCATGACTTTTCACCTAAGCCGGTAAATATTCCACCTTGGCATCATGGCCTTCCGCTTAAGCCAAGTTGTACGGCGTCATGACTTTACGTTTAAGCCGTTAAATAGTCTGCCTCAGCGTCATGGCCTTCCGCCTAAGCCAAGTTGTACGGCATCATGACTCTATGTCTAGGCCGTTAAATGTTCTGCTTGGCATCATGGCCTTACGCCTAAGCCAAGTTATACGGCGTCATGACTCTATGTCTAAGCCATTACATATTCCCCCTTGGCGTCATGACCTTACGTCTAAGCCAAGTCATCCGGTGTCATGACCTTTGGTCTAAGCCGACAAACCTCTTACCCTTGGCTCGGAACTATTGTTCGAACTAACGAACGAAAAGACCTCATTTGGTTTCATACCAACCCGTGATCCCTCTAGGGATTTACCATCACATATGACACCTTCTCCCCAATGCCATGGCATCGGGCTCCCGACGCCAGAATCATTGCGGGCATGCCCATTAAGCCCTTTAGAAAGGAGAAAACAAAAAAATAGAAGAAAAAAAGAAGAGAAAGAAACAAAAAAAGAAAAAAAAGAGGGTAAAGGAAGAAAAAAAGAAAAGAAAAAAAAGAAGAAGAAAGAAAAAAAAAGAGCAGGAAGAAGAAGAAAAAAAAGAACAGAAGGAAAAATGATAATCAGGGCGTGATTTGTGTGCTTGTCTGCCTCACGTGCATGTCTGCCTGAAATATAATATTAATACGCTTCCTTCAAATTTCTAAGGCCGCGTACTCCTTTGCTAAATAACGTTGCCCTGATTCAGGACATGTGTACGTCATGGCATACACTAAGGAACGAAAAGTCAATTCTCGGTGAGTGCATACGGCTAGGGGAAGAGTCGTAGCCATGTTGCTAGCACAACTCGCATGATATACCCTAGGCGAAACTCCCACACTTTGCGCACAATATGAGCAATGGTCCTTAGCCATAGGGACGTCGTAAGTTCTTCTTAACACTTCGTGGATGCTCAAATCTCTACACTCGCGTAAAAGGTGACCGTGAGGAAAAAGCTACCTACCCCCTTTAAAAAAAAAGAAAAAAAATGATGATAGTGATAAGTGGAATGTGAATCCAAGTAGCTAGGAATCCCCACTGAAACAAATGAGGAGACTTGCGCGAAAATGGTGCAGCAAACCCTACAATTAAAGTAAGGATGAATCCAAGTAGCCGGGAATCCCCATTGAGACACATGAGGAAACTCGCGTCAAACGGTGAAATCCATCATAAAACCATAATATAGGATGAATCCTAGTAGTCGAGAATCCCCATTGAGACATATGAGGAGACTCGCGTCAAACGGTGAAATCCACAATAGTATCGTAATAAAGGACGAATCCTAGTAGCCGGAAATCCCCATTGAGACACATGAGGAAACTAGCGCCGAACGGTGAAGCCCAAAATTAAGAAATAAATAAGGGGGTTGTGCGAAGCTACCAAAAGCCGAGAGTCCCAAATGCATGTGTAGGCAATAAAGTAATCCTCGAGTGTTACTCAGAACGTCTGCGCGTCCCTATGTCTAGGGTTCACTACCCATATAATTGCACTTTCACACTATGGAGGAATAGTCCTGGGTGTAGATTGTGGTTTATGCTATGCATATGTTCTACGCGGCATCCCCTTTACGTATGCACATCTCCCTTAGTTGTGCTTCGTGAGCCGCACTCTGTCCGTGAATCATAGGCACTGTCCTTATCCTATCCCTGTTATAGGGGAACTATGCTACATATATCTACTCTATGCTTGCAGTCGATGAGTGCCTGCGTGCTTGGATGAGGTTATATATAAAAAAAGGAGATAATAAAAATGAATGATGAAATAAGAAACAAATAAATGATGATAAATAGAAATGGAATATAAAAAAACATGCAGTATTTTCAAATGGGCCATGGGCTACACCCGCACGTCCCGCTCTTTAGTCCCTCTGTCGTGAGACCCGCGGGTGGGGGGCATTTGTTGACACTAAAAATATTCCTAATATTTCCTGACTTCTGCTTCTGCAAGTCTTAAGTTCTGATCGGGTGCTCCTGTGCCGACAGAGAAGAAAAGAAAGAAAGAAAGAATGGCGGAAGCCGAAGAAAAGATGAAACGAAAAAGAAGAAGAAAAGACAAGATGCTCGGCTCCAACGGCCAACCGCTAAAGCAAGACCTAAGAGTTCGGAAGAATATTCGGGACCATCCTCGAAGAAACAAGAGGAAGCCTGGACAACGAGTACAAGTCGGACGATTAGCCAACCCTTACAAAAGAAGAAAATAAGCACAGATGGGCCTAGACAAGTTAAATGGGCCGAAAGATGTTGGAGATAGGATGAAGGAGCCTCTAATCCGGCGCGCTCCAAAATTTATAATCCGGTGCGCCCCAAAGCTCCTAATCCGGCGCGCTCCAAAGCAATCCTTGCTAAACCGGCGCGCCCATATGCACGCCGGGTAAGGCCAAGCCATTGAAGGCTATAAAAAGGAGACTTTTGATTAGGGGAAGAGGGAGAAGAAAACTAGAGAGAGTCAATACGAGAGGAGGGTCTGAAGAGAGCCAATCAGAGCCCGTTCGCTCGAGGGAGGGAGGAACCTTGGGGGAGAAGAAGGGTTTCCACTGAGAGCCACCGCCGCCCTCCTCTGTCCATTCGCCTGAAGCCCTCCGGAGCCGGAGAAGAAGAGCTAGATCCGATACTCTGTTTTGGGAGAAACGGTTTAGGTGTGCTTCCGTGGTTTTCCTCCCGTCGATTCCCCTTTTGTTCTCCTCTCCTGATATAATGTAAGTGAAGGGGGGGGGGGATGATATGAGCCCATCCTCCCCTCACCATCTTTCATCCCTTCTCCTCCTCTGTAAGCTCTCTTCCCTACAACTGAGGAGATGGCGACCGTGCGGCAACGCCGACGCCGAATGCTAATGTACTATGTCTTTTGCCTCCCGTTGTGGGATGAATGATATGTTGATGATCCGAATGATATTATGCTATGCATGCCCCCTCTATTCCTCCCTCTTTCCATCTGCTTGCATTACTTCTATATGCGTAGCTCGTGTTTTGCTTGCCGGTTCTCCGTGCTAACACCGAATATGCCCTGGGTTGTTCCAGGGCAACATTAACATCATCATCCCTCTCCCCGGGGTTTCTTTATAATGGGATGATCATATCGAGTCCCCACCATCTTTGCCAAGGGTTCAATAGCCAAAGGTATATATACACCTATGCCTCCCTGGAGAACTCCGGGACTAGCCCTCACTGCCCTTCTCTTCTCAATCATGAACCGAGGGGAATGGGGCCATCCCTACAATCTGGGCACATGGCTCCCTCATGTCATCGTCTCCCTGTATGCTACGCACCGACTGTGTGGAGAGTCGTCCTCTCCAACTACTGTGAACCTCATTCTAGTTCGTTGGCCCTGAAGGTTGATTTGCTAACCGGCTAACCTCTACATATATACATACATATATAATTAATTACAGTCGGTCCATTGGCTGAGTGCACCCTGCATATGCATCACATGTGATTGTTCTTCTCGAAGAGTCCGTTGATCGAGGAGAGGGGACATTCCCCATGAATCACCAGTGGATCACAGGGTCATACCCCTTCGTGGTATGTATCCTCATGAGCCCTCCGGTGAATACAAACAGGGCTTCAGCCCAATATTAAATCCACTATCCTTGAGGGAACTAGTGGTGGCCATGGGTCGTGTGCCCCTCGTAGGCTAGCCTTCGGGGTTTCATTCCCTATTGGTCGTCCCTTTTGATCATGCTTCGACCACGGGTTGTGTGCCCCTCGTAGGCTTCGCCCTAGGGGTTTCATCCCTCATTGGTCGTCCCATCTGATCGAGCTTTAACCCATAGAAGAATGGTGCCCCTCGCAGGCTAGTCCTCGGGGTTTCCTATCCGATTGAGATCTGCTGGCCGCCGTTGTGCTGTCCGGCTTGTTGGGGGCTTACTCCGCACGTGAGTATGACCCCGCTTCTCCCCTGCAATCCTTCAGGGATGGGGAGATGCTGCCTAATTTTCACCAGGGTTTAACTAATCAGTTACCCTTGTGATTTGGGCTAAATAAAGTATACTTTTGAAAGAATGAACCTCCGTGCTCGAGTATGAACCTCGCACGAACTCATGACTCTGCCTCTGGGACATCCAGGACTCCAGTTCAATAATTAATTAACTCAATTAACATCAAAGAGTCCAATAAACAAATCTGGAACTCAAATAGGTTGAAAATAACAAGAAAATAGCCTAATCCGGCGCGCCCTTAATCCGGCGCGCCCTAATACGGCGCGGTACCCCCCCCCCGCCGGATTAACATTAGACTCAAAATTTCATGTTTTCAAATGGTCCTATTCCAGCGCACCCTATTCCGACGCGCCCCAAGCCATCCGCGCCGGTTTAGCCCATTCATTCCATATCGCGCCGTTTTAGCGCTTTACCTACGCTTGGCCGCGCCGTTTTAACCCCTATACCCACGCTTGGCCGCGCCATTTTAACTCTTTTACCAATGGTTCCCACGCCGCTTTAAGCCTTTTTCCTAAGCGTTCCACGCCGATTTAACAGCAGCCGCACCGTTCTAAGGCTCTGTTTCTCACATCGTTTTAAATGATCACTCTCCGAGTGAATATTAAACCGCCTTAATGGTGAACACTGCCCCGATTTGGATAACCCATGGACACATCGGTATCCCTCGTAGGCTCGCCCATGGGGTCTCCATCCATTCAGGTCTACCGGTCACCGTGTCTGGCCCCCCCTGGGCCTTTAAGGAGCTTACCCCACTCCGTGGGTATGCCTCCGCTTTTCCCCAAACACCCCGGGTTTAGGGGAGATGCTATCGGATTAACCATTTGTAATATAATATAAATAAATAAATGAAATAAAAATAAATAAATAAATAAATAAATAAATAAATAATAATAAAATAAATAAATAATAACTAAAATGATAATAATAAAAAAATAATAATAACTAATAATAAATAATAAAATGAATAAAACAAACGAAATAAAATAAATAAAACAAAACAAATCACACCGTTACCCAGCGTGGCCTAATCCGACGTGCCTTAATACGGCACGATATCATTCCGCGCCGACTTATCACCACACTCAAAACTCATTTCAACCCCGTTGATCCTAAACCGACGCGGCCAGAGCATGCCGTTTTACCATTCTCATAAAAGCCCGCGCCGTTTCAAACTTCCTTATCAACATAATAATAAAATAGTAAAAAAGCGCGCCGTTCTTAACCTATTTCACAACCACCGCGCCGTTCTCATAATACTTTAACATCCTACCAAAACCGACGCCGTGTTATCATCTCATGCATTTCTCACGTTGTTCTCACGTAACACACACATACGTTGCATGTGTTCACGTAAACAAAGCATACAACAGCCAAGGCCATATCGTTACACCCATTCCACATACACATAGGCTAACCTGAAAAGAATAAAAAAAAAGAAATCACATGCAAACAAAGTTATGTATACATGTACCCGGCACAAGACAAAACTCACAAACACACACACGTTACACATTTGGGCATTAAAAAAAAAGAGAAGGTAATCAAAAGATAATAATAATAAATAAAATAAACCCCCTTTTTATATTCACACATGCACTGTGCCTCATGTGCAATAAAAAATGGCAAGATAAAATGAGGTGAAAATGAAAGATAAAAAAATAATAAATAATAAATAATTGTTAAATAAATGACAATAAAAATAATAAACTAAAAAATATAAAAATATATAAAAATATAAGAATAAAAGTGGTGAATAAACAATAGAGAAAATAATGAATAAATAACACCCAAATAAATGTTAATAAAGGAAATAAAAGGTGTATGTATCTAATAAAGAATAAATAAATAAATAAATAATAAATAATAAATAAATAAATGATAAATGATAAATGAATAATGAAAAGGAGATGATATAAGCAAAACTAAAAATAAAGAATTAAAAAAGGAAGAAATACACTCATACATCCAAATGGTAACAATAAAGAAAACGATAATAATGAAGAATAAATAAATAAATAAAAGAATAATGAACATGACCGTGTCCACTCCGGAGCTCTCACCTCCTATAGACCCCGGGTACGGGAACATTAATGACGCCATGACAAGTCGTGCCTGCTCCTCGGGTTTAATCCCATTATGACCACGGCATGACCTTGTCCCGGGCCGATAAGCCGTCGAATTCAATTCGTCTCAACCGGGTTTTAACCGCATCCCCTTAATTTTTTTTTTAATATCAAATTTGCCATACCCTGGCATATATTGTCCCGATGATACATGAGTCTGTCCGAATACGGTCATACTCGGCCCATCTCATGGGCCCATATATATGCACCGTAATGCTATGTGCAGTCTCAGAATAAAAAGGTAACGACTAATCGACAGCCCTGCGAGTAGCAGGGATTGTCAAAGTCTTTCCTAAATCTATAAATAAATGACCAAATAAGTAATAAACAATAATACTAAATACTACCACCTTGCATGCTGCCTGCATGATCTGATTCTCCGGTATATCGAATGGTGATTAGCGGAAAGTCGGGTTACGCCCGACCGGAGTCTCACTATGCGTGATGATGGTCCTCGGACCTAAAGTTCTCCGCCATGTACCGGGAGATGACCTAATAAATAAATACTACCATATTATGTGCTTGCATGCAATCACATCCTTTATATATTCTATGGGCCCCATGGCCTCTCTATTCTGGCGATTAATCAAGGGTTTCCTCTCTTCTGGAGTGGTGTAATTAACGCCGTAGCCTTCATGGTACGGCGGGTTTTGGGTCCCGACACGATCACCTATAATCGTCTGGTCAGTCAGACGGTGCGCATAATAAATTTGTCACTCAGTGACTGGCACGCCCTGCGTAAATAAATCTCGAATAGATAAACCAAATAAACCCATAATAAAATATATTTCTTAATAAAAATCCATCTCCCACAGCAGCAGTAGTCCTGGCTCGTTCGACGGGTTGGGTATTTATAAGAGCTTGGGGTTCTGCGAATCGTACACACTGTCAGCATCCTAGTGGGATTAGAGTTTCCCTACGTAAGAATTCCGTGTCTTCATGGTTTCGATGCAACCTAATTCCCTGCCATATCCGCAGCCGCATCCACTGTTTCTCCCAAAAACCTTAAGCCTTTCCATGCACGTTTGAATGCCTCTTGTTGGGTTGGGTCACGCTTGGAGACCACTTCCCTTGGTACTCTTTGTTAAAACCCATTTTCTATAAGGGCCATCTACATGTACGTCTTCACTCTTACGGGAGCCCATTTTGGGTTGGGATATATTAATATATTTATATATATGTTTAAGTCCATTAACTAGGCTAATAATAATACTTTTAATATATATATACACATATAAGTTAATGCAGAAGTCCACTATCTGTTACCAGAACCCTTCTTTTATTAAACCTAAAAGAAAAAGCCCATTTGCTGTTCTGAGGATCTGAGGCTTCATAGGTGAGCATTTAGCCTATTAAAACTGGGTTGGGTGTTTAGGATCTGAAGCCTAAGATCAGTACGAGCCCACTTCTAAACCTGTTGATGGTTGGGTTTATTTAAGACTAGTTACCATGAATGGTTTTAAACCTACAAATCCGATTAGTATTAAAGCCTACTATTCAAGCCTGTTATTTTAGTCTATTAAATCAATTGGTTTATTTATTTATTTATTACTATTATCATTAAGGCCCAAGCATCTTTTAAATTAGCTATTTTTGTGACCCATTTGAGGTAGGGACTTAGCCCAAACAGATGCTTTAAAATAAATTATTAACTTATTTAAATTTAAACTAACCTTTAAATATACCGGGCGTTACACCCTCCCCCACTAAATAGAATTTTGTCCCCAAATTCACAAGAAATTCATTTCCAAATAACAGTTGGGTATCCAATTCTAGCCTTTAATCATCCACAAGATCACATAAGCTTACTTGCAACACAATCTACATCTTAAGGAAGGAAAGCTAATTAGCTAGGGTTAAGGGATACCTCCAACTACTTCATGGCCAGCATGCTCTGACTTGTCTTACTGCTTGCAACTGACCTTGACGCTGTTCCTTGTTATGATCCTTTGCCTGTTGTGGTTGGTCTTTGGGGAGGGGACAGTCGGCTACCTTATGTTCTTGGCTTCCACAACGAAAACAAGCTATGTTCTTCCAGCGACACTTCTTTGATCGATGACCTTCATTCCCTCAATGCTTGCACTTCTCTTCCTTTTGTTTTTTGTCATTTAGAATGCCATCCTCAACATTAGGCCTCTTGTTGCCGTTTCCTAACTTCTTCTTTTCCATTCTTGCCTTAACTTTGTCAGACAATTCCATGGCAGCCTCCAGTAATTGAGCTTTCTTAACCATCTCGGCATATGATTGAATATCCATCGGTGCCAACTGGGGTATGTATTGCAGTCTTAATCCATTTATGAACCCCCTAACTTTTCATAATCAAATGAGGTGCATATCATGACAACCTCAAGAACTGGGCCTCATATTCTGCCACGGACATACTCTGTTGTTTAAGGGAGGCAAATTCTCCCACTTTTCTCTCCCAAACTCTCTTCGAGAAATACTTCTCATTAAAGTGCTCTAAGAATTCTACCCATGCTACCTGGTCATTTGGCAAGGTTGCTTCCACGGACTCCCACCAAGCCCTTGCATCTCTCTCTAATTGGAATGTTGCTAAAAGGACCTTATCTTGGTCCGAGCATTGCATTACTCGAAAGATTCTCTCCATCTCCTTAGTCCAATCTTCCGCCACATCAGGATCAGGGGTCCCACTAAACCTCGGGGGATTGAGGCTCCGAAACTCATGATGCAATTCTCCAGCTCCACGATTTGCTCCACCCTGGGCTACCTACTGAAGAGCCTGAGTTAAACCCTGAACTGTCCTTTACATATCCTGCCATTGTGCACGCTCAACGGCCATTGATAGCTATCTAGCTCTACAAAATACAAGACAAATTATATAATATTTAATAATTTATTCTCATGAAAGTTGCTAAGCCATTTTTTTAAGCCGATGTTATAACTGTTTTTATCACTTAACCCAAAGTTCTGCCCAATCTCACCGAGCAATAATAGGATTGAACCTAGAACTTATGGCAACCTATAGTCAAGACCTAGGGTTTAATATACCTAGGCTCTTCAGTAGGTAGCCCAGGGTGGAGCAAATCGTGGAGTTGGAGAATTGCATCGTGAGTTTCGGAGCCTCAATCCCCCTAGGTTTAGTGGGACCCCTAATCCTGATGTGGCGGAAGATTGGACTAAGGAACAACTTAATTACTATTGTCTTGGGCTTCAATTCTTTGAGAAAACCTACAGGAAACTAGAGACTATGAACTCGAACATGAGATATAAGCATGCTGTTATGATCATAAGAGCATGTATTATCTTTGTTAATTGAGTTTAGCCGTCAGAGAGAACACCTACCTATGTACGAAGGATGAAGAAGATATGAGAAGAATAAGATGAAGCAGAGGAAGGAAGAAGCAGACGCTTCTTCTCCACGCACGTCTGCCGGAAGGAGACGAAGGATGCAGAGCTCCCTCACGTACTTCCCGCAACAACGGTCGTAACAGGTAGCAGAACACGGGTGGGATGAAGCTCTCTCCGTAATCACGTAGTAGCAGGGAACTCAATCATGGCCCGACACCCTTCGAACGCCCAGGCAACAATAGTCCTGGCTCGTTCGATGGGTTGGGTATTTATAAGAGCTTGGGGTTCTACGAATCCTACACACTGTCAGCATCCTAGTGGGATTAGAGTTTCCCTACGTAAGAATTCTGTGTCTTCAAGGTTTCCATGCAACCTAATTCCCTGCCATATCTGCAGCCGCATCCACTGTTTCTCCCCAAAACCCTAAGCCTTCCCATGCACGTTTGAATGCCTCTTGTTAGGTTGGGTCACGCTTGGAGACCACTTCCCTTGGTACTCTTTGTTAAAACCCATTTTCTATAAGGGCCATCTACATGTACGTCTTCACTCTTACGGGAGCCCATTTTGGGTTGGGATATATTAATATATTAATATATATGTTTAAGCCTATTAACTAGGCTAATAATAATACTTTTAATATATATATACACATATAAGTTAATGTAGAAGTCCACTATCCGTTAACAGAACCCTTCTTTTATTAAACCTAAAAGAAAAAGCCCATTTGTTGTTCCGAGGATCTGAGGCTTCACGGGTGAGCATTTAGCCTGTTAAAATTGGGTTGGGTGTTTAGGATCTAAAGCCTAAGATCAGTACGAGCCCACTTCTAAACCTGTTGATGGTTGGATTTATTTAAGACTAGTTACCATGAATGGTTTTAAACCTACTAATCCGATTAGTATTAAAGCCTACTATTCAAGCATGTTATTTTAGTCTATTAAATCAGTTGGTTTATTTATTTATTTATTACTATTATCATTAAGGTCCAAGCGTCTTTTAAATTAGCTATTTTTGGACCCATTTGAGGTAGGGACTTAACCCAAATAGATGCTTTTAAAATAAATTAATAACTAATTTACATATAAACTAACCTTTAAATATACTGGGCGTTATAGCTTGGCTGGGCCTCCTCACGGTGGTGACTACGAGGAAGGGAAGTAGAAGGCGGTGATGGTTGTGTGAGGGGAGTAGGCGTGGCGTGGGGTGTGGGGTTGAGCGAATGGCTCTGTGGAGCTGCGAGGGTGTGGGCTTCACGGGAGCTGGAGCAGCGTTCGTCGCAGCATACGGGAGGGAGAAGGGGTGGCGACGAGAGTGGAGTCAGAGGAGAAAGGGGGGTTATGTTAAGACCTGTGGCAGGAGGGGAGGTGGGACTGGTGCAGAGTGTGGCGGTGGAAAGAGAGAGGGGAGGAGGGTGGAGACATAGGAGGAGTTGCAAGTGTGTGTGTGCGTGCGTGTTCACAGCAGAGAGAGAGAGAGAAAGAGGGAGAAAGGGGGGGAAGGTGTAGGGGGAGGAGAGGCCGCATGAGGAAGGGAGAGGGGAGGGAGTAAAGGAGGCCAGCAGGGGAGATTAGGAGAGGAAGAGAGGGACGACCGGTGCAGGAGAATGGGTCTGGAGTGCGTGAGTTGTTGTGCTATTATGTAGGTGGTGTAGTGAAGAGAGGGAAAGGGAGAGAGGCATGGAGTAGAAGGAAGAAGGACAGGGGGCAAGGGGAGGCCGCCGGTGGGCTTCACAGGGGTGCTGGGTTCTAAGATAGAACAGAGGTGCAAGGGGGATGTGTAGGTGGGGTTTGGGTTAGCGATGGGATGTGGTGAGAGGGAGGATGGAGGGAAGACAGTGGACGGTGGGTAGAATGGGGCCTCTCACCCCGGGGCATCTCACCCCATCTCCATCTCGAAGAAGAACAAAGGAGACAAGGCCTCACACCTCACGTGGGATGGTTCCCTGATAACTTTGATTCAACTTCATTATTCTCTATCTCCCAAAGTGGGGTTACAAGATTCTTTTATAGACCTTATGAGAAGACCAAATGATCCCTCATTAAAGTCTGAACATGGGTTACAGACTCTTTTTTTGACTTTTATGAGAAGACCAAATGATCACTCATTAAACACCTAACACCTCTTACCTATCATAATTCTCGTGGGAAGACGTAGGACACTAAAAGACTATTATATGATGGTGACATATCTTATTTTCTATAAAAAGGAAAAGTACACCTATAGACCCACTAATGTGACCCATTAACATAAAACACTTAAAATAAATATAGTTTGATAGTTGCCCACATTGCTTGATGATCACATCATTATACCTGTCACATGACCGGGGTGGCCAGCCGTTATGGGGCTTTGCTTGAGGAGCCCAAAGAGGTTGTCACAATTGTGGAGAGGCTGGGCCCTATCACAAGAAGAAGGAAAGCTGCTACCGCGGTGTTACAGACCCTCGTCGGGATAATAAATCCGGAAGAGACAACGACGGCCCTGACCGCATATGTTATTATAACTGAAGATGACAGTTAGGTGCCATCCACATCGTCTGAAGAAACACCAACTGAGGATAGGGGTAGCCTCCCCAACACCTCTATCAATGACTCAGCTTTGCTGATGTAGCTGCATAGATACCAACAAGAAATTGAGGCACTGAAGAAGCAACTGAGCGAAAGGGATACACATGCTCCTATCCCCGGGGCAGCTGAAGGTCAACCTGGAACATCAGGGGGCCGAAGATAGGCGTTTGAAGCCTCGCCGTAGGCAATTGCATCCCAACCGGCACCCAGTTACACTGGGGTATTCCTCCCCCGCAACAACAACTTATGGCTACACCGCAACCCTAAATCTTCCAATTTTAAGGGGCCCCTGCTACGCCCCATGCGGCCGCGTTAACAACGCTGCACATGCAACAAGCTCATTTCTACCCAAGCCTAGTTGATCCGGTGGTGATGAATAAGCTCATGGTCGAGCAGATGATAGAAATGAAGCTGGCGGAACGGAGCGATGGCGACTCCGCCTCATCTGATGTATATAGGGTGCCATTCCCGCCCCATCATGTTGTCAAGAGGCTATCCCCTGGCATCACTAAGCCTCTGATGTTCGAGAAGTTCAACGGGCAAGGATCTCCATACGAACACATTGCCTACTACATTAATGTGATGGGCGACTTAGCTACTGATAAGTCGTACATGCTAAACTTCTTCGGATCCACACTAACGGGGCTTGACTTCGAGTGGTACTCAACCTTGCAGCCCGGGTCTATTCTTGATTGGCCCGACACGCAAAGGAAGTTCAAAGAAGGTTCCACATCACCGAGAGGGAGGTGACGGTGGTCGAACTATATGAAACTAGGCAAAGGAACGACAAGTCCGCCCTAGAGTACATCCAACGCTGGAGGAACCTCAGCATGAGGTGTAGGTATCCGCCACACAAGGAGGATGCCGTCCAAATATGCAAGCAAAACTTGAAGAGAGAGGTGCTGGAAAGAATGATCGGCACTGAAATCAAGTCATTTGACCGACTGAATAATGTTGTGCTGGAAATCGAGATGTTCCTCTTGAAATATTCTTTCACTCCCGCCACTTCACGCCAGAAGGCTAGGCTAGCTGATAGGCAATCGGCGTCTCAAGAAGTGCACATGGTCGATTTCAAGGCCTTCGAGCAACAGAAGTTTTTTAAAGGGGTAGCTGAGTCTCCCCCGTCCAAGCCCGCCAATCGATGAGAAGGCCCCTCCCTCTAGGATAAAATGAAGAAGCTATATTTGTTCCCTCGAGATAAGACTCGATGATGCAGGATGGGACGCGAACATGGGACTCTAGCTCGAGGAGGTCCCTAAGCAAGGGAAATGCGTGGATCTACGCGGTTGAGAAACTGGCAATGAGTCTCGGGTATCGACTTTTCTGCATTCTCGGATCGAGTCACGAGACGGGTCACGCTCACTCTCTCGCAGTGGTGATTGAAATAAGATAACGAGCTAATTAACCTATCACTCATGCATCGGCATATAAAAGTATATACGAGTAAAGTAAATGCCAAAGAGGGGAGTGGAAACGATACCTCCACGCTCCAGGCGTGGGGATGACGACCCCGGATAAGAACCGTAACTCCGAGTACAGTAATTATCAATAATTTACAGCAGTGAATTTTATTACCCACTCCACGCAGGGAGGTAAAGGGCTACAATGGGACCCGGGAATAACGATCTTGGGTTGACGGGCAGCGAGCCGGAAGGGCTATCGGGTCGGAGACGGGCTGCTGGTTCGGCTCGGTTCCGACTCGGTACTGTTCCAACTTGGTACAACAAGGGAACTCAGCAACTAGGACGGCGGCTTCCGGTCGAATCCTTGCTACAGCGAGTGGCTGGGACGCTGGTGGATGACTCCTCTTCGATCCCGAAGTCGGCAGCGGCTGAATCGACGTTGAAGTAATTTTGCAAGAATTAACTTGCTGCTACCTTTGCCGGCCTTTTCACGGATCAGTTCTGTGCGCCTCCACGAAAAGAATTTTTACGCCCAGATCCTATGTCAAATCTAGGTAAAATTAGTACCAATGGATAGAGGACTCAAAGGGATACAACATATAATTATTTCAGATCCATCCAGTAGACGGAGTAGAAATGAAAACAACTATTCCCAAGGTTTTTTTACTGACTCGAATTACAGACAGTCAGGACAGAACAGGTTTGGCCTGAAAATGAATTTTGATCAACACAAAAACGATGGATCTAGACTCTGAGAAAAATATGGGTGGAAGAGGGGGATGTAAGGAACACGTATGGTTTTTTTAGGAATTTTTGGAGAAGGTTAGGAGTGCGAGAAAAATACGACAATAGGACACTATCCCGCAGATATGCTGATGGGCAGACTATCAGGGGTGGAACTAAAATTACGGGAAAAATACTAAGCGAAGGCGAAATGACATGAAATTTGAACTGGGGTTGGGGGATGATAAGAGGAACAAACTCTCAAAATTGGAGCTCGAACAGATCTCCTGATTAGGAGATAAAATTTTGGCTTCAAGCTTCTGTCAAGGAGTGGATAGAAATCCGATGAGGCGGCGGTGGTGGTGCGATGGCGGCTCGATGGCGGCGACGGTGCTGAGCTTCTCACTCAGAGAGGGGGTGGTGGGGAGGCTTCACACCTCTAAAATTCGGAGCTATCATAGCTCCAAGGGGGAGAGAGGGTGCCCTTGGGGAAATTGAGCAACAAATGGGTTTTTTCATCATTAATTGCTAAGGAATTCATAAAATACATGGTTTATATAGAAATGGAAAAAAGACATAAACTACCCCTAGATCTAGGGTTAGGGAGGGGTAAACTAGGGATATGATAATTAATCCCCCATGTGGTCAAATGACCAAATTAAATAAAATACAACAAGGAATAAACAATAGTAAATGGGGGAGCATCTTGGACTTTGCTTAGTCCAAGTTTGAATTTTCTTCCACCTTGTCCCCCCCTTGGTCCAAGTCCAATCTTGGACTTTGAACTAGCCCCACATGGGCCCTAGATCCTAGGTGGACCAATAGAAAATAAGGTGGGGGCCTTGCTGGACCTACTGGCAAATTACATAGAAACCCAAATGCCTTTTTGCAAAGAAACCCAAAGATTCCTAATGACTAACCCTTTGGCTTATGATGCCTTATAATTGTGAACCCAATTATCCAAGAATATAAATGCAAACAAAAGGATACAAATGTAAAAATAAAATGTTACTGTCCGGTGTTGATTCCCATCAATTCTCCCTGGGTGGGAAGAACTCAACCCCTTCGAGTAAGGGGTGTGGCTGCTCGTGTGGCTCCTGCGGATCTATCACCGATCAGGTAGTGCGGAGTATGCTCCACTCCAAGTAATCATCACCTACTCATCCCGTATATATTCGATATGCACATGCTGATGTGGGAATGAGGCTAGTGGTGGACACTCTGGGGTGGGGTCACTCTCAAAGGAAGGACACGGCTCAATGACTCACTAGGAATCACCGCGGAGTCCCTATATGTGACTAGATCTAAGACATATAATGGTAGAGCTTATCCCAATTTCTGGCAAGTCTACAACGTACGCATTAGACCTGACTTGCCTCACACTCGAAGGGACTGACATCACGAGCTGACATGAGACTTACTACGCGACTCCTAATATGTTCCACACATGTATGTATAGACTCTCGACAAACTGGACAAATAAATAAAAAACACAGACTCGCACATGACCCTAGACAAACCTACTGTTAGACCGACCCATACATATGCAATGGTGGACTAGGACATCCGAATGTGTGCCATGCATACACAAGATGCAACCAGTGGTTGGCGCACTGGGGGACCCCTAGACATCCTAATATGTCCCTAGCATGCGGCTGCCTGTTAGATTTGGGAGACTTGGGAGGGCCAGGAGGGTTGAATGCACCGTCTTCCGTACCCCAATGAGCGGGCTCCTTGCGGAGTGTAGGTGGATTGGCCCGAGTGGGAGGGGTGTGATAGTGGACTTCCCTGGAAAGGTGAAATGGATAAGGTGGGTCATAAGGTTCACTAGGGAAGGGGTCAAAGAGATCAAAGAAAGTATGACCCCTCGAACTGGGTTCCAACATGTCACGGTCCCACGTTTGGAATTCTTGACGGTATAGGTAGTCACCTTCATGCACTAGGGTATAGGGGACGGTGGTTTCATATAGAAGGTATGGTTCCTCCCTTGGGATGAAGTTTGGCTTGGCCGGCATGGGGAGGAATAAGAGAATCTCCATGGTGACATGACCCACGGTGCACACGGAGGTAATAGACCCTAAGGCGGGGTGGGTGAAGCTACGACTTGTGGGTCGATCGAACCCTCGGGCCAACATATGCGTCAACTTCAACTGCCAGTCTAATCCTTAATGAGGTCTCCCAATGTGTCAACATGGTGAGAAGACCGAAAAGTGGTGTGGAATGAGTTGACGGGCACTAGTTGTAGTGCGGGGTCCACGGGTGGGTAGAAAAAGGCTTTAGGGACTAAGCCTTACTTGAACCAGCTAAGAAGTGGCTCTACAATGACAATCTCACCCTTAGTAAGTAGGTATGGCTTCGTCTGAAGTTCGAAGGGTGAAGGTTCTAGCACGACATCTCCCTCGGTTGGGGAAGGGACTTCCTCCATGATGGGGAGAGGAGTTGGGGACTCCGTAGATAGCACCGGGTTCAGACTACCGACTACTACCTCCTTAGGCTCAGGCAGGAGTCGTGCCCACATCCCATCTATCCTATCCATCCAGTCTATAAACATTTGCAAGAGATCGTCTAAGGTGCGGTTTGGAGTAGGGGCATCATGGTGGGTTTGCTCATGTTCAATTGGCCTAGTGTTCAATCTAGGCTCATCTACGCACGTGGCTCTTGGCCTCCGACTATGACCCACTTGGGTGGAGATGACTGGGTTGGGTCGGTTGGAGGTGATTGGGCCGAGTAGGTAGACCCTTCTAAGCTCGCCCTTCATCTCACGCCATGACTCTATAGGCCATTGCCTCCTAATTTACCTCAAGCATTCTATGTCCCTCCATTTTTCGGCGGCTTCGTAAAAAAGTTACCTTGTGGCAAAGTTGACTTGCATGGCATCGGACATAATGTAACACTCAGAGTGTTTGTCCATAGCGGCTTCCCACTCTAGGTAGTTGCTCGAGACTTTGGAGCCATAGAAGTCCGGGGCTTTGGGCCTACGGAGGTGGTAGGATTGGGTTCCCCATCATTGGGTGTGTCGCCACCATTCATATGATGTGGGCTTTTGTGGATCCATGGGACACGGGGAACTATAGGATGGCCATGCCGACACTTGGTGCAAGACAAACCGACTAGACACGACCCTAAACGACAATGCAAAGTTGGAATGCAGACTCGACTATGAACCTAGACTCAACCAGTATCCGGTACGTGGCGGAGGTATGATCCGAAGACCGAACTCACGTAAGTGTGTTACCTTCCCGATAGGCATAACCTATCATTCCGGGAACACCTTTTGATATACCGAGTAAAGGAATGCAAATGCGACACCTTGGACCGACTAACCGACTACCCTAGACTCAACTTAGCTCTGATACCAATTTAAGGCGGGACGGGACGTGAACCTGGGACTCTAGCTCGCCGATGTTCCTAAGCGAGGGAAACGCGTGGATCTGCGCGGTTGAGATACCGGTAATGAGTCTCGGGTATCAGCTTTTTCGCGTGCTCGGATCGAGTCACGGGACAGGTCACGCTCACTCTCTCGCAGCGGTGATTGAAATAATATAACGAACTAATTAACCTATCACTCATGCAGTGGAATATAAAAGTATATACGAGTAAAGTAAATGCCAAAGAGGGGAGTGGAAACGATACATCCACGCTCCAGGCATGGGGAAGACGACCCCGGCCAAGAACCGTAACTCCCAGTACAGTAATTATCAATAATTTACAACAGTGAATTTTATTCCCCACTCCACGCAGGGAGGTAAAGGGCTACAATGGGATCCAGGAATAACGATCTTGGGTTGACGGGCAGCGAGCCGGATGGGCTATCGGGTCGGAGACGGGCTGCTGGTCCGGCTTGGTTCCGACTCGGTATTGTTCCAACTCGGTATAACAAAGGAACTCAGCAACTGGGACGGTGGCTTCCGGTCAAATCCATGCTGCGGCGAGTGGCTGGGACGCTGGTGGATGACTCCTCTTCGATCCTCGAAGTCGGCGGTGGCTGAATCAACGCTGAAGTAATTTTACAAGAATTAACTTGCTGCTGCCTTTGCTGGCTTGTTCACGGATCAGTTCTGCGCGCCTCCACAAAAAGAATTTTTTCACCCAGATCTGGTGTCGGATCGAGGCAAAATTGGTACCGATGGATAAAGGACTCAAAGGGATAAAACATATAATTATTTCAAATCCATCCAATAGACAGATTAGAAATGAAAATGACTGTTCCCAAGGTTTTTTTACTGACTCAGATTAAAGAGAATCAGGACAGAACATGTTCTGCCTAAAAATGAATTTTGATCGACACAAAAATGATGGATATAGACTCTGAGAAAATTATGGGTGGAAGAGGGGGATGTGATGAACACGTATGATGTTTTTGGGAATTTTTGGAGAAGGCTAAGGGGGCGGGATAAATACTACAATAGGACACTATCCCGTAGATCTACTGATGGACAGACTGTTAGGGGTAGAATTAAAATTACGGGAAAAATACTAAGCGAAGGCGAAATGACATGAAATTTGAACTGGGGTTGAGGAATGATAAGAGGAACAAACCCTCAAAATTGGAGCTCGAATAGATCTCCTGATTGGGAGATAAAATTTCGGCTCCAAGCTTCTGTCCAAGAGTGGATAGAACTTCGACGAGACGGCGGTGGTGGTGCGATGACGGCTCGATGGCGGCGGCGACGATGGTGCTGAGCTTCTCACTCAGAGAGGGGGTGGTGGGGAGACTTCACACCTCTGAAAATTTGGAGCTATCACAGCTCCAAGGGGGACAGAGGGTGCCCTTGGGGAAATTGAGCAACAAATGGGGTTTTTTCTTCATTAATTGCTAAGGAATTCACAAAATACATGGGTTATATAGAAATGGAAAAAAGACATAAACTACCCATAGATCTACGGTTAGGGAGGGATAAACTAGGGATATGATAATTAATCCCCCATGTGGTCAAATGACCAAATTAAATAAAATACAACAAGGAATAAATAATAGTAAAGGGGGGAGCATCTTGGACTTTGCTTGGTCCAAGTTTGAATTTTCTTCCACCTTGTCCCCCCCTTGGTCCAAGTCCAATCTTGGACTTTGAACTAGCCCCACATGGGCCCTAGATACTAGGTGAACCAATGAAAAATAAGGTGGGGGCCCTACTGGACCTAGTGGCAAATTACATAAAAACCCAAATGCCTTTTTGCAAAGAAACCCAAAGATTCCTAATGACTAACCCTTTTTTCTTATAATACCTTACAATTGCAAACCCAATTAGCCAAGAATATAAATGCAAACAAAAGGAAACAAATGTAAAAATAAAATGTTAGTGCCCAGTGTTGATTCCCATCACTCGAGTCTTGTTCGAATGGGCTAAGTAATTCCACAAGATCACTCTCCGAGAGCCAAAGAGGCCAGGTGATCTTAGAAGAAAAGATGACCCTCATTTCTGCCCGTTTCATCAGATGATCAGGTATACTATCGAGGACTGCTATATCTTTAAAGACACTATTGAGTCTTTAATCAAGAAAGGGGAACTGTAAATGGGGGAGCATAAAGTCGATCCCCCGTGCCTGCACGAAATGCCCACTCTAGGGGTGACAATCAACATGATATCCTTATATCAGCAACTATCCGAAGAAGTGGTGGAGGTTTGCACTCAGCACACCTATGAGGCTTATATTCTAGCGCCAGCAGAAGATCTGGAAAACTGGCACACCGTGCCATGAAGAACAAGAAGAAGGGCAGTGCCTCATCGTGCCCCAGGAATTCATATATGGGGCGTCACACCTCAGTCGGAACCCTCGGCGGTGACCCCCGTCTGGCATGAGACGGATCCTCAGCTGGTCATCAGAAGGTTCACTAACAATAAGAAGAAAAACATCCTGATGTGACACAACCTCGGACCTAATTTAACAAGCACAACCACAAGGCTATGAAGCCTATGCAAGCGGACCTTCGTATGGCGCACACACTTAACCCGGGGGTAACTCAGGGATGCCGAGTCGAGGAAATGGGACAAGCCCCTTGCTGGTAGAGGGCCAGCAAAGTCTAAGTCAAACCTCCCCTTGAGGTGTGAAAATTCAACTCAATGTGTTGGCCTTGGCCGAGGGACGCGGATCACTCACTCACACTCACGGGGGTCGCACAAGTGCAGTGGAACCTTAAGATCGGGCCCTCTCTTCCTTACCGACGGCGTAATTGGAGAATATTAAAAGAACAAAAATAATTGAGAGCAAGGGACGAGTTCTCACCTAGCCAGTTTGAAGAAACCAACTCCGGTCGGAGACGGGGGCGAGCGGGGAGGCGAGGGGAAGCACCCGCACGCCGCGTCGATGAAGCTTCAAACCTGTGAGTGTAAATAATACATGACCTACCCCCATGCAAGGGGGGGGGGGGATCTCGGGGAAGGGAAGCCAATGAATACACTCAATACGACCTCCACGCAGGGAGGGGCCTTCAGCCGGCCAAGTGGGGAGGGGAATTCGAGCTAGAAGTGAAGAGAGGGAAGTCGAAGCCGAATCTGCCCGCTGACTGTGTCTTAGGATAGACCTTCAGATATTTAGACGCAGTGGTCAGCCCCGAATTTTTTTGCAGACGAAACCACTTGCAGATTCTTCATATCTAGATCTGGATGATGCTTGAATTTTTTAAATTTCTTCGGGCACCGCTTCTGGTCGGGGTAGGGGCTTGAACAGGGTGGCAGACCCTTGGATCTGACAACTTCAGGTTCCCAACCGCAGGAAGCAGAGGTTGCCACGGTCTCTTCCGAGCTCAGAATCAGATACCGCTATAGTTGTTGGAACTGTTGACGAGTCCTCTTCGAAGCAAGACTGACGGGGATGTCATCTGATGTCGGGGCCGACCGGTAGGCTCTGAACACTGAGGAGGGGTCGGTGCAGACTAAGTGGAAGCAGAACCGAGCACCCGAGGGAGAAAATTGACAACTATCAGGTCCGGTCGCCAAATGGAGCTCTTCTTCTTGGGATGTTATAAGACTCGTAGTAGAGATGTTTGAAGAAGAACTCTCGATCCGATTCTCAACACGGTCATCGCAGTCGAGCTTCCAATCCGGCTCTGGTTTCCTGTCAGGGGGGATCTGCACAGTTGTGGGAGAATGGCTCTCCTGGTCGATCACAAACTCGGAATGGGACGGGACTAACACCGTTGTGAAGAAGACATGCAGACGCTTCCGTCAATATATGGTATACCAGCTGAAGCTCCCAGGGGACGATGGGGTGGCCTCTGCAACCTGTGGCCAATCTGCTGCCTGCAACCAGAACTTGAGAGGGTGGAGATATGTAATAGGGAATGGGATAGATGGGAGGGGAAATGAGGTGGTTGTGTGTAGGGGCAACCCCCAGCTGTGAGAGGGTCTAGGAGGGGGGGTTTCAAGGTGTGGGAAGGGGAGAATGGGGGCTGGAAGGGGGTGTTTGCTATGGGTGAGAGAGGAGCTGCGAATTTGGGCTTGGAGGGAGATGGGAAGGTGGGGGGGCACAAGTGGGTGGAGGGAAGGTGAGTTTGAATTTTCCTTAATGGAGGGTATTCAATGGTGGTCTTGGGGATGGGAGGGGTTGTGTTGGGGAAGAGAAGGGGTGCTTGGGGTAGTGGGAGGGTGCTTGGGGAAATGGGTGGGGTAGTTGGGGGTTGGGAGGTGGAGCTAGGATTGGTGGAAGCTCTCTTGGGATTAGGGGGTGGAGTAATGGGATGTGTGGGGAAGGGGAGTGGCCTTTAATGGGGGTAGGTGGGAGAGTGGTGGTTGGGAAGGGAGGAGAGAGAAAATTTTTGAAATTGGGTGTGGATAAGAGAGAAAGGGGAGTGAAAGAGAGAGATTAAGAGAGGGATGGGTGGGGAATCTCTCCCCTAGGGTCTCTCACCAAAATAATGGAATCTCTCCACTAGATAAGAAGTTTGAACTCTCAAAATGGTAAGTTTTTCTTTCATTGATTCATTACCTCAAAATGGAGAGAGTGGGGTCCTATTTATAGGGATCCCACAATTTACAATATGACCCTGACTTTTGACACATTGACTAATAACCAACAAGATAGGGGCGCCCATGGGCCAGGCCTAATGAATTTGGCCCAATAGCTAACTAATAAACCCAATGACACTCAAACCTAGAGAAATAAGTACAAGACCTAAGGACATGACTCAAATAAAAGGGAAATTACAATGATATGACTCAAATAAAATAAAGAAACATACATAGGACTCAAAATAAATGACTAGACCATGATGTACGCCTCCGGGGTGACGAGAATGGTCGAGAGTGTCAGGACAGATGGTGATGACCCCATCATACTCCCGGGGTGCGGAGAACTCGACTCCGTCGAGTAAGAGGTGGTACCGCTCATATGTCTTCCGAAAGAAGCCGATTCTTCCACCTAGCAAGGTAGAGCCCGTTCACCTTGCTCTGAGTGATGATTACCTATTCATCCAATATTCTCTCAAGTTGCTTACGTCGGGCTCTCTGGGCTGATGGTGCTCACATGGGGAGGGGTGGGTGCTCTCTCAAGGGAGGAAGGGGGCTTGAAATTCTCACTTTGTGCCACCGTGGGTCTCTTGTGTGGCACAAGGCTTTCCACATTGAAATTGAAGTTAACTCCGTATCCCTTGAGGAGGCCTAAATTAGTAGTGGGGCTAATGCACCTCAAAACCTGGAAGGGGCTGATCCCACAAAACCTCAATCTTGAGTTGTCTCTATGTGAGAGCCTCTCATTCCTCACCATCCCGGAATCACTCATTTGGATTTCTTGGTGATGCCATTGAGTCGGTCGGCCTTTTGTAGATTTCATGACTCTTGTTGATGCACTTGCAAGGTTATCATGCAATTTTGTGAATGCTATCCTTTTAGTGATTATGGGTGGACCTGGACAACCATAAATGGACCTATCATGCCATGATGCCATATGGACCTTGATGAACCTTGGTGGGCCGGGGTAACCATATGTGGACTTATCATGCAATGTTGTCATGTAGACTTTGGTGGGCCTAGGTGGGCCGGGGCAACCATATGTGAACCTATCATGCAAAGTGGTGATGAATGTCGGGGGACCCGGACATCCGTAGATGCTTTTGACATGCTTAAGACCCATGATGAATGAGGGTGGACCAATACATCCGAATATGGACCACTCATACTTTCTACTTGACATGTGAGTGATATGAATGAATGGACCCAACATAGTGTTCATGTCAAGTGGTGTGGTAAGCCTAGACACATGCATGTTTTTCCTATGGGTGACTTACATGTGTATAGGTGTGGGACAACCTTTGAACTTCCATTGGAAAGGGTCGAATGGATCTAAGAAGGTGGTCATCATGGGGTGGAGCACAACCTCATTACCTAGGGATATGTGGCCAAAGGTCATGGCTCCCAAGGTGTAACCCGGGTCTAAGATGGAGTGAATTGGGTCAAACATGGTGAGTTGGTGTAGGGAAAGGTGGGTGGTGGATAAAGTGTTTGGGTCACACGAGTCTCTTGACTCCCATTGGAATGGATCATATGGATCATAAAATGGGTTACCTAGGGGGAGAAACTCCATGTCCTCAAGATCCTCAAAAGGTGCTAAGTCATCCTTCTCCATGATAGTTGGGCCAATGTTCTTGGCAAGTGGGTTGGCCATGAGTGGAGGGCTTGACTTTCTACCCGAGATAAGATGCTCTAAATCGAGGAGAAGGTTGGGCTCATCGGGTGTAGGGAGGAATAGAAGGAGGTCGCTAGTGTAGCAACCAATGGTGCAAACCGAGGTGATAGACCCTATGCATAGGTGTAGGAGGCTAAGGCTCCTAGGTTGTTCGACTATAGGGGTCAACATGCTAGTCATCTCTAATTGCCATGCTATGCCCTTGAGAAGGTCCTCTAAGGTCTCCACTTGATAGGATGCTTAGATTGTGGTGTGATAGGAGAAGAATGGCACTATGGGAAGGTCTTGTTCTATGGGAGGGAAAACATGGGTCGGGATCTCTCTCATTGGGCTCTCCTTTAGCCAACTAACAATGGGTTCTCCTAAGATGAGCTCCGCCCCAACTAGAGGGGGTGGTGTAAGGTAAAGACCATCGTGTGAGGTTTCTTCTTTAACTTGGACTTGGGTTTCCTCCAAGGTGGGGGGTGGGTTTGGAGTGCTCACAACTATTGAATCGGGTATGAGTTCTTCTACCAAGGAGGTGAGGGGGTCTTTTGGGGTGATGAGGGTTGGTGTGTGGTGCTCCCGGGGTGGAGGGTAAAGGGAAACTTGGATTGGGATTGGTAGAGTGGGGTTTGGGAGTGGAAGTAGTGGAGGCCTAGGTTGGGGTAGGATTGGGGTTGGAAGTGGAAGGTGGGTTGGGTGACAAGATTTGGGTTGATGGGTTTTGGGGGGTGTACCCTTTTTAGGGGACGATGGAGGGGTAGTGGTGGGGACCAAGGGGAGATGTGGGGTATGGATATGGTGAGGGATTGTGGGCTGGGTGGTGGTAGCCGTCGTGGGTCTAGGTGGAAGGATGGACACGGGGTCTACATGGGTTTGAATGGTGGTCCTTATTGGGGAAACCGGGTCGGTTAGGGGCCTCTTCCCCTTGGGATCGACCGGTTGTGGAGGGGGGGAAGTGGGGGCCAATTGAGTTTGGATAGTGATGTTTGCGGAAGGGGATTTTGGTTGGAGTGTGGGGACCCTTAGGGGATTTGGTGGAGAGGTGGATGCTTGGTTTATTTGGGCCTTAAGGGAGAGGACTTGGTCGCGAAGTGTAGTTATAATGGTTGAGAAGTGATTTGTTGGGAGTGGTGGGGGAGGAGGCCTAAAGGTGGTATCAAGTTGGTCGGGTGGGGATGGAGGAGTGGTAGTGCACCTCGGGCTAGGGGTGTTTGAGTAGAAGGGGTGGGAATATTTGGGAATGTCGATTTTTCTAAGTTCTTTATTTATATCATCCCATGAGAAAATGGGTTCTTGTTTCCTAACGTCCCTTAAGCCCACTATGTTCCTCCATTTTTCCTTGGCTTGACCCCGAAATTGCCCCATGGCAACGCGGACTCTTGCGGGTCCATAAACCATAGTTCTCTCAAAGTGTTTTTCCATGGTGACCTCCCACTTTAGGTAGGCACTATAGCAGGATCCATCGAAGAGGAGATCCTCAAAAGAGATTATGTCAGATGGAGGGTTGATCGGTCCCTTATGGGGGGTCGAGTGGGATGAATGTGACCAAAGAGAGGTAGCCATGTTGATGAATGCAAATATGCCCAAGGACTAGACTTAGTAGAGACAAGTCTAAAACTTGCTCTGATACCACTTGATGTGGCACAACCTCAGACCTAATTTAACAAGCACAACCATAAGGCTATGAAGCCTACGCAAGCGGACATTCGTATGGCGCACACACTTAACCCGGGGGTAACTCGGGGATGTCGAGTCGAGGAAATGGGACAAGCCCCTTGCTGGTAGAGGGCCAGCAAAGTCTAAGTAAAACCTCCCCTTGAGGTGCGGAAATTCAACTCAATGTGTTGGCCATGGCCGAGGGACGCGGATCACTCACTCACACCCACGGGGGTCGCACAAGTGCGGTGGAGCCTTAAGATCGGGCGCTCTCTTCCTTACCGACGGCGCAATTGGAGAATATTAAATGAACAAGAATAATTGAGAGAAAGGGATGAGTTCTCACCTAGCCGGTTTAAAGAAACCGACTCCGGTCGGAGACGGGGGCGAGCGGGGAGGCGAGGGGAAGCACCCGCACGCCGCGTCGATGAAGCTTCAAACCTGTGAGTGTAAATAATACATGAACTACCCCCATGCAAGGGGGGAGATCTCGGGGAAGGGAAGACCTCCACGTAGGGAGGGGCCTTCAGCCGGCCAAGCGGGGAGGGGAATTCGAGCTAGAAGTGAAGAGAGAGAAGTCGAAGCCGAATCTGCCCGCTGACTATGTCTCAGGACAGACCGTCAGGTATTTGGACTCTGTGGTCATTCCCAAATTTTTTTGCAGACGAAACCACTTGGAGATTCTTCATAGCTGGATCTGGATGATGCTTAAAATTTTTAAATTTCTTCGAGCACCGCTGCTGGTCGGGGTAGGGGCTTGAACATTGTGGCAGACCCTCGGATCTGACAGCTTCAGGTTCCAAACCGCAGGAAGCAGAGGTTGCCGCGGTCGGTCCCGACCTCAGAATCAGGTGCCGCCAGAGTCGTTGGAACCGTTGACGAGTTCTCTTCGAAGAAAGACCAACGGGGATGCCAGCTAATGTTGGGGTCGACCGGTTGGCTCTGAACACTGAGGAGGGGTCGGTGCAGACTAAGTGGAAACAGAACCGAGCACCCGAGGGAGAAAATTGATAACTTTCAGGTCCGGTCGCCAAATGGAGCTCTGCTTCTTGGGGATGTTATAAGACTCATAGTAGAAGATGTTTGAAGAAGAACACTCGATCCGATTTCCAACACGATTGTCGTAGTCGAGCTTCCAATCCGGCTCTGGTTTCCTGCCAGAGGGGATCTGCGCAGTTGTGGGAGAATGGTTCTCTTGGTCGATCACAAACTCAGAATGGGACAGGACCACCACCGTTGTGAAGAAGACAGTCAGACGCTTCCGTCGATATATGGTATGCCACCTGAAGCTCCTAGGGAACGACGGGGTGGCCTCTGCAACCTGCAGCCAATCTGCTGCCTGCATCCAGAACTTGAGAGGGTGGAGATAGGTAATGGGGAATGGGGTAGATGGGAGGGGAAATGAGGTGGTTGTGTGTAGGGGCAACCCCCAGCTGTGAGGAGGTCTAGGAGGGGGGGTTTCAAGATGTGGGAAGGGGAGAATGGGGGCTGGAAGGGGGTGTTTGCTATGGGTGAGAGAGGAGCTGCGAATTTGGGCTTGGAGGGAGAGGGGAAGGTTGGGGGGGGCACAAGTGGGTGGAGGGAAGGTGAGTTTGAATTTTCCTTAATGGAGGGTATTCAATGGTGGTCTTGGGGATGAGAGGGGTTGTGTTGGGGAAGGGAAGGGGTGCTTGTGGTAGTGGGAAGGGTGCTTGGGGAAGTGGGTGGGGTAGTTGGGGGTTGGGAGGTGGAGCTAGGATTGGTGGAAGCTGTCTTGGGACTAGGGGGTGGAGTAATGGGATGTGTGGGGAAGGGGAGTGGCCTTTAATGGGGGTAGGTGGGAGAGTGGTGGTTGGAAAGGGAGGAGAGAGAAAATTTTTGAAATTGGGTGTGGAGGAGAGAGAAAGGGGAGTGAAAGAGAGATATTAAGAGAGGGATGGGTGGGGAATCTCTCCCCTAGGGTCTCTCACCAAAATAATGGAATCTCTCCACTAGATAAGAAGTTTGAACTCTCAAAATGGCAAGTTTTTCATTCATTGATTCATTACCTCAAAATGGAGAGAGTGGGGCCCTATTTATAGGGATCCCACAATTTACAATAAGACCCTGACTTTTGACACATTGACTAATAACCAACAAGATAGGGGCGCCCATGGGCCAAGCCCAATGAATTGGGCCCAATAGCTAACTAATAAACCTAATGACACTCAAACCTAGAGAAATAAGCACAAGACCTAGGGACATGACTCAAATAAAAGGGAAATTACAATGATATGACTCAAATAAAATAAAAAAACATACATAGGACTCAAAATAAATGACTAGACCATGATGTACGCCTCCGGGGTGACGAGAATGGTCGAGAGTGTCAGGACGGATGGTGATGACCCCATCACATCCCCCTGCGGGCATACAAGGAAACCAGGCCGGTGGTGGAACGTCTTCAAGAAATCATTGATGGGCTAGATGAATATGAACAGCCCAAAATCCGGCCCGTCCAGCTGAAGGAATATGTCCCTTGGGAACATTTCGAGTCCCTGGAATTAGCAGAAGAAGCTGAAGCTGAAGCTGGAGAGCCTGGCATATGGGATGAACCTCTCCAAGAGCAGCCATCGACTGTGAAGAAAAAGAAGAGGAAGTCAAAGAACAAGAGAAAAGGCAACGTCGTATCTTGCAATACTCTTGCGGCCCTATTTGACACAGTCTGAATTTCTGAAGAAGATGATGAAGAGACATGCCTCGAGCTAGCAGAGGCAAATCAAGCTGAAGCTTCCATCTCCCAGCATGCTACTAGGTCTGGAAGAAAATGGGGGCATCTCCCCCAAGATGACCACAACATCATGTTCCGTCGTGAACAACCATGCCGAGTCCCTTAGCCTGAAGTTAAAGGCGCGAAGATTCCTCCTCCGTCGGGGCTTTACCCTGGACATGCGAGCAATCAGGAGGTCCCCTCATTTATTGAATTTATGTCCTCTCGGGAGGGCAAGCGGCCATGTCCACAACCACAATCGAAGACCAAGGATGCCTCTACCTCACCCTCAGTGCCCCCTATTTCGACAAATAAAGACCATGTGGGGATTCCAAGCCTTGCTGAATTTATGCAAGAAAGGGAGCCAGCCGAGCTGGTTCAGCAAGTCCAGAAAGCACCTGGAGAAGGAGATGAACCACCTCCCGAGCCAGCCCCTCAAGAACGCCATGAGGGCAATCATAAAAGATCCGAAGAACTGAGGTTGACAACATCAGAACCACCAACAGAATAGTGAAGCAGCTGAAAAGAATCCCTGCAAGTTTTTCTATCTGTGATATACTCTCCCTCGATGAAGAAACAAGACAAGCAATTATCACAGCCTTACAAACCCTGACATAATTTGAGAGCTATTTTTCTTAGGCGCAGTTGGGGGTGGCTATGACGTTCACAGAGGAAGACATGCTTCTACCTTCCATCAACCACAATAGACCGCTCTACATGAGGGGGCAACTGAACAAGCAGCCAATAAGTAGAATTTTGATTGACCTAGGGGCAGCAGTAAACATACTCCCCTATCAGGTATATCATAAATATTATTTTGATGTACACTTGATCGAGGTCAGGGATTTGAAAATTGCTGGCTTCAACCAGAAATTTGAAGTCTCCATGGGCGTGGCGGAGTTTGAGCTCTCACTCGGCGACTTCACTACCAAAGTGCAATTCCATGTGATAAACTCTGATACGTCATACAAGGCGCTGCTAGGCCGCCCATGGCTGCATCAAAACCAGGTGGTGGCCTCCACCCTCCACCAATGCATAAAATACCCTCAGAACGGGAAAGAAGAAAGAGCATTCGCCGACTTAGACCCTTTCGAGGTATTCAAATGCCACTTGTTAGATGCATCACTGTAACTTTAGAAGCCAAAGAAGCCAACCCCTCTAGCCAAGGACAAGGGGAAAAAGAAACTAAAATCTGGCGACTGGTTCCCTCCGCCGCCACCTGACTACGTGGCTCTCCCCGAGGTGTCGCTCATATCTGAGGAAGAAGGAGAGCTCAGAGCAATTCAACTCAACATCTACCCTAAACCGGGGGCATTAAATCTCGAAGAATTACTTGGGGATGTCAAGGTCCCGCCAGGGATCATCAAGCCCATAGCTGATGCATACTATCAAACAGTTGAAGTATTGAAGACCATGGAGGTCCCTAATCCCGGTGTCCCGCCCACTATATTTTATGTGGCCAAGGAACAACCTGCAAAAGGAGATGATGATTACCGATTCCCCGAAGAGATGCATGACCCGCCTATCCCAATTATGGGACTCCCGTATATAACTGGCCGTGCGATGAAGCTGGCTAGAAAGCAACAGATCTCCTTATGTCAACCCTCCAGTCAGAAGAAAATGTTCAAAGAATTATGGTATCCACCGAACATGGACAGAAGATTGCTACAAATTACTCAGCACCCGGGGTTGGGATTCTTTGTAGAAGATTATCAGGAAGTCGATGTGCTTTCTATCTACACTCTGGAAAGTGAAGACCCCCCGGGGGCAATCTATGATGAATACCTAGGGGACTATGAACTGATGGAGCCATCTGCTGAATTGAAAAGCTCATGCCCACCCCGGCCGCAGGCACATAATGATCAGGGAGCTGCTACTCTATGCAGATGCTGGGAGTCCATCTCTATGGAAGTGACTACAATTCCTAGTAACGACTCACAAGAGCCAAAAGCCGAAGAAAGTCATCCCACCCTTGAGGGCACTCCACCCGTGGGTTGGCATCCAAGCTGCACAGAATCCACACCACCAACATCAGGGCTACTTCTCCAGCATAGTAAACAACCAACTAGCTCAGAAGAAGGCAAAGCCGAAGCCCTGCCATTAGGCGAAATGGGACAAGAACATGTCTATGAGGCCCTCGAAGTTGAAGAAGATGACGAAGGTTTCATTGACCTACCGTCGGCTCCTCCGAAAATAGAAGATGGCGGCCAAGCCACTGTCGATGAATTGGTTGAAATAAACCTCGACACAAAGGATGATCCCAGGCCGACCCTCCTCAGTGCCCTCTTATCACTCGAAGAGAGGGGGGAGTATGTGAAGCTACTCCAGGAATTATGAGACTGCTTTTCTTGGAGTTACAAAGAAATGTCAAGCCTCATCCCTACAGTCACCCAGCATATCCTGGCCATTGACCCTCAAGCCGAGCCGGTGAAGCAATCACCTCGGAGAATGAGGCTCGAACTGATAAGTCAAGTCTACAAGGAGGTTGACAAGCTAATAGATGTTGACTTCATGGCTGAAAATTAATACACTACATGGCTGGCCAATATCATTCCAGTCAAGAAGAAAAGCGGCCAGATCCGAATTTGTGTGGATTTCTGAGATCTGAATAAGGTTTGTCCGAAGGATGATTTCCCGGTGCCAGTCACCAAAGTCATGATCAACGCTACTACCGGCCATGTGGCCTTGTCGTTCATGGATGGGTCATCTGGCTACAATAAAATCTAGATAGCTGAGCATGATAGAATCCATACGACTTTTCGGTCGCCTAAAGGGATATTCCATTACAAACGAATGCCCTTCAGCCTCAAAAATGCTAGCGCCACCTACCAGATGCAATGACAAAAATATTTGATGAATTGCTCTATAGCAAAGTCGAATGTTACATTGACGACTTAGTCGTTAAAACAAAGAAGAGGGAGGATCACCTTGTTGACCTCAGAATTATATTTGAAAGGTTGTCGCTGCATGAGCTAAAGATGAACCCGATGAAGTGCGCTTTTGGCGTCTCTAGCGAAAAATTCTTGGGCTTTGTCGTCAGATACAGGGGAATTGAAATAGACCCCGCAAAAATCAAAGTTATTTAGGAGTTGCCTCCTCCTGGAAACTTGATAGAATTATGGTCATTGCAAGGCCGGTTAGCCTACATCCGTAGGTTCATCTCCAACTTGTCCGGGCAGTGTTAGCCGTTCCATAAATTAATGATGAAGGATTGTTGTGCCCCTGTGATCATTTGAGTCTTCCTGTGGTTTGGGTCATTCGACATCGTCTTGTGGTCATTTGAGTTATTGGATATTCTTGGTTTTGATAATAGCTAAACACTATACGTCATTATTGTTTTAACTCTCATATGACTGACATACGTGATGTTTTGTTCATGACAGATATGCCAATGAATTGCCAAGGAATGAAGTGGAGATGGAAAATGTGAAAGCTTAATGTTGCACCCTCGCACGCGGATCGACCTGTGCGGTCAGGTCGCGGGGATTTCTGGGGGCGGAGCCCCCGGAACAAAATTTTGATTATAGGAGCGATATAATCAACAGAAATCTTCAAGACTGTCAAGGGTGATGCCATAGACATGAATGGGCTACTAAAGGAGTCAAGCGATGGAGCTAAAGCAGTTAACGGACCGACCCAGGAAAGCCCAGGGTCTGCCCAACTGGCGGTCGACCGCCAGCACAGGGGCGGTCGACCGCCCCAGCCAACAGACCACTGTCTACACGAGTCTCAATGGTGGTCGACCGCCAGCCCAGTAGCGGTCGACCAAAAATCCCAGGGAACATCTGTCTACAGCGTTTCTCAGTAGCGGTCGACCGCCAGAAGCCATAGGTCGATCGCCAGCCCCGAGCCTTCAATGTTGACTTTTGTTTCCACTTCGAGAAGAGCCCCTTTCCTTAGATTTGTTTAATCAAAAGTCACCCAATCCCCCATGAATTGTGGATCTGATCTGGGGGATGTCCAAGGACCATTCAAAGTCTATAAATCAACACTTGAGGGGTTAGAAACCCTAATGCTCCAAGGGGATTCAAGGGAGGCTACAAGGGTGTGTTCAAGGGAGAGGAGTTCGAGTACTGTAGCCATGAATAGTACTCCGGGAAGAAGTTCTTCATCAAATCCTCAAGTGATTGAAGATACTTCAAGTGGAGATCAACCCCAAGCCAAGTGAAGATAAAGCTGCAACCATCATCCTCTTCCTCATCTCAAGGTGATCCATAGAAGCTCATTCTCAAGGGAGATCAAATCTGCATCCTTTATCTTCTTCATCAACTCAAGGTGATCCAAGGAAGACCATGTCACAAGGAAGGAGTTACCATTGAAGAATCAGATTCAAGCTTCAGCAATCTAAGACAAGATTTTTCTTCTTGAGCATATTCTATATCTTGTTTGATGATTGAGTGTTTTCATATTTGTTCTTTTTCATTTCATACAAGCGATTGAAACTGAAGATCGTCCCTACCGATGGTTAGTAGGAAGGTAATCGGAAGTTGTCCGATCTGCGGTGTTGACGTCCCTACCTATGGTTAGTAGGAAGGCAATCGAAGGTCTTTTCGATTTGTGATTCAGTGCGTGGCACTAGTGGAGCCTCACCGGATTTGGTGAGGGGTGGACGTAGGACTGGGGATTCAGTCCGAACCACCTTAAAATTCTTTGTGTTATGGTTTGATTGTGTGATTGATTTATTTTAGATGCATGCTTAGGTTCAATATCCATATTGTGAAATGATATTTCTAAGCAAATCGTTTTATACGTCGCTAAGCTAGTTGTATTCCGCTGCAATTATTTTTAACTAGCTATATAGAGGGTTGCATTGCGAAAAGAGGGGCAGATCGATTCACCCCTCCCCTCTAGATCCGCTGTCCACTACACAACAAGGATACCCCAATCCAGTGCGGTGAAGAATGTCAAAAGGCTCTTGACCATCTTAAAGAATACTTGAAGACCCCGCCAGTGCTGGGGGCACCTGTCAAAGGGCGGTTGCTGATCCTATACATAGCTGCCACCGAACATTCTCTGGGGGCAATGCTGGCATGAAATAAGGAAGAAGAAAAGGAACAAGCCCTCTACTACCTCAGCCGAAGACTGGTCGGGGTTGAAGCAAAGTATACACCTATTGAAAAGGTCTGCCTCGCACTGATCTTTTTAGCCAAGAAGATGAGGCATTACATGGTATCACATGAAGTCAAGCTAATATTCAAGGCCAACTCGGTCAAATATATACTCTCTCAGCCAGTTCTTAAAGGACGGTTCGGAAAATGGGCTGTCATCCTCATGGAGTTTGACATTACCTATGTGCCACAAAAGGCCATCAAAGGCCAGGCCATTGCTGACTTCTTTGTAGCACACCCAGTGCTCAAAAATTCTCCACTGATCATAAAGCTCCCCGAAGATGAGACCCTATAAGTGGGCCAAGTCCAACAAGTCACCTGGCAGCTACACTTTGACGGTGCTTCAAGAACAGAAACATCCCCGTCGGGACAAATATGAATAAGAGCGGGGCAGGATTTGTCCTCAAATCTCCCAAAGGAGAGGTGCTGCATACCTCTTGCTCAATAAACAAAGCCTGCACAAATAATGAAGTAGAATATGAAGCTCTAATTATTGGCCTCCAGGTTGCTCTCTACATGGATATCCACATGCTTCAAGTGTTCGGGGATTCGATGCTAATCGTCAAACAAATCCAGGGGCAGTTTGAGGTCCAAAAGCCTGAATTACTCCCCTACCACGCTAAGGCGAAGCAACTCATGGAGAAATCTACTTTATTGAAATAAACCATGTCAGATGAAGTCAGAATGCACAGGCCTATGCATTAGCAAAGCTAGCAAGATCACTGGCAATCCCACCGGGTGAATCACTCAATATATGGGTGATCAACTGACGATAGGTCCCCAGCATGATAGAAGAAGAACCACGAGGAGAGGAGCCTGAAGTAGCAACCGCAGAAGTGGTTGACTCACCCAACTGGCGTGGGCCCCTCATACAATGGTTTAAACACCAGTAGTTGCCCAAGCAAAGAGAAGAAAAGATTAGGCTGATTTGAATAAAGGATTCCTATGAAATCAGAAATGGAATTCTACTCTGAATTGTGGTAGACGCCAAGAAGAAAATACTGCTCTGGTGCCTCTCTATGGAGGAAGCCTGGAAGGTCATGAAGGAAATTCATGCTGGGTCAATTGGGGCACACCAAGTAGGGCCGAAGATGAAGATCAAAATTAAAAAGCTGGGCTATTATTAGCCAACAATGTTCGACGACTGCTGTAGGTATGCTAAGTTATGTCAAAAATGCCAAGAGCATGCAACGGTCCCCAGGCGACCTCCAACATAGCTACATCTGACAGCACCTAGTTGGCCATTTGCTCAATGGGGAACAGATGTTGTGGGCCCATTTCCCCCATCCTCTTCGGGATGCAAATATATCCTGGCAATAACAGACTATTTCTCCCTCTGGGCGGAGGCTATAGCCCTAAGAGAAGTGACAGGATAAATCGTGGCCCGATTTATCCAATGAAATGTAATATTCTGATGTGGCATCCCGAGCCGGATCATCTCAGACAACGGAAGTCATTTGCGGAATCAAAAGGTCTACATATTGGTCGAAAAGTACAAGATTGACTGTAGAACATCCACTCCATACAACCCGTAGGCAAAGGGACTAGCAGAAGGATTTAATAAAACCCTCTGCACCCTCCTAGCGAAGACTATTAATTCTAACAAAAAATGACTGGGAAGACAAGATGTATGAGACGTTGTAGGCGTACCGTACCATCTATAAAACCCCAATGAGATATTCACCCTTCTCTTTGGTGTACGGCTCGGAAGCAGTCATCCCCATTGAACTGGAGGTACCCTCACTTTAGGTCGCAATCCAACATGAATTAGTCAAAGATGACCCAAAAAATGTAGAACTAAGATTGGAAGAGCTCTTCGACCTAGAAGGGAAGCGAGTCAAAGCTCAACAAAATATACAGGTCTATCAGGCCCGCATACCACCCGCCTTTGACAAGCTCGTCAAAGGGCATGAATTCAAGAAAGGCGACCTCGTGATGGTCAAAAGAAGAGAGGTCATGGCTGCCAACCATAAAGGCAAGCTACATGAAAACTGGCTTAGGCCTTATGTTGTCCAAAAAGTTTACGAAGGAGGTGCATATGTGGTTGTCAACCATAGGGGGGAGACTTAATTCCCACCCCTTAATGGTTAGCACTTGAAACTATATCACACATCACTTCCCCAGTTTGATGAACAATTAAAACCCGCACCTCACGCGGAGCAAGAATGTTTCTTAGATCTCCTATGAGACTATGTAATATCCATTCAAAAAAAAGGAAAAAAGAAAAAAAGAAAAAAAATAGAAAGAAGAAAAAAAAGAGAAAGAAAGAAAGGAAAAACGCATCAAAGTCACAGTGGGATGTCGATTCATCAAGTACTACCAGAATTCAAAATTCCCTCCTCCGGCTTAGACCATCGCGTCTCGACCGAATAACCAAACAGTTGCATCCCATGCAGTAGTAAAAAAAAAAAAACCTCATACGTAGCTCAACACTACTTCGTCCTGTCCCACCAATGCATAAAACTTCTGACTTTGACCTTTCGTCTGAGCTGGTAAAACAAGACCCTTTGCTTTGACTCTGACCTTCCATCTTGGTCAATGAACGAAAAGACCACCTTCCCTCGACCCAGATCCTCCATCTGGATTCGGAGAACAAAAAGACCCCCTTTCTTGCTTTGACACTAACCCCATGTCAATGAATAAACCACCTCAACATTACAACATCTTGTCCCATCGAGGAATAAACCGGTGGCCCAGACCTTCCGTCTGAAGCCATGAACAAAAAGACCCTTGCTTTAGCACTAACACCGTGTCAATGAATAAACCACACCGGTCTCTGACTCCCTATCGGCATCGAGGAATAAATCGGTGGCGCAGACCTTCCATCTAAAGCCATGAACAAAAAGGACCTTGCTTTGGCACTAACCGTGTCAATGAACAAACCACGTCGGTCTCCGACTACCTATCGGCATCGAGGAATAAACCGGTGGCCCAGACCTTCTGTCTGAAGCCATGAACAAAAAGACCCTTGCTTTGCCACTAACCCTGTGTCAATGAATAAACCACACCAAACACCGGCACTTTGTCAGCATTGACGAATAAACCCTTGACTCAAACTTCCCATTAAAATCGATGAACACACAAATTTCTCCCGTCCCATCGGGCTCATTACAAAGTCTTCAACTTAGACTTCCCGTCTGAGTTGATGAATCAACAAACCCTCCTTAACCCAACACGAGCCGCCAGTCCCCCCTCGGGATTGGCCTCGCCCAGTTGGATTGGACCTTCCGTCTGGGTCAACACATGAAACCCTGCCTCTTTCCTTCGGCACTGACCCCATGCCGATGACTAAGCTCCTCTAGAGCTAAACTTCTCGGCCTGCATACTCTCTGCGGTGAGGCGAACTTCTCATCCCTTCACTGAGGGGGTGAGCGCTTACCAGCGAATTCACACCAGACCAATGATCTATCGGCTCGGAGAATAGAGCAATATGCTGAAGAAGTCTACACCTGTGGGACCCGCGCACTCGTCCCTTGCTTACGCCACTCATAGGCGGTGGGCATTTGTTGGCACCAAAAAAAAATGAGCCAAACCATATTACAAAAATAGTAAAAGAAGGAAAGGATAGGTGGGCCAGTTGCGATAGGGCCAAGCCCAACACAATGGGGAGGAGAAGGGGGCGGAGGGTATATATATACAAATACAAGAAGAATGGGGTAAGAAGAAAAGAGAAGGATTTTTTTTAAAAAAATAGAAAATAGAAGGAAAATACGTGACATTGTTCATCTTGTGTCACTGTACCTCCTCCCGTGTCTCCCCTCTCACCTTGCGCGGCTTTCTCCGGTGATCACGACAACTCCTCATTAGAAATACGATGGCACCGCATCTCAGACCCCATGGCGACAAGCAGAACGAGGGGAGACTCGCGTGAGTTTCCTTCGTCCCTTGGGCACAGTAGCCTGAGCTCCGACCGCCGTAGGGGCAAAGGAAAGCCTCGTATGGCGAGGTCTCTTCCCAACACCTTGCGGAGCCCTTCACGTCCGCTCGAGCCACAAGTCTATGGTGATAGCAGCGACTGTAGCATCTGACGACGCCCATTAAAGTTGTAGAAATATCTGGAGTCATCCTCCTTCGAAGGCCCTTTTGCCCGTGTTGGGTCCGGGGCAACGGCAATCAAGAGGGGGGTGAGTTGATTGGCCCACTTAAAAATAATTTCCTGAAAGATGGATACTAATTGAGACCAATTTTCAGGTTCGATAGAAAGATGAGCAACTAATTCTTAAAAGACTTGATGAACAACGATTGAGACATAGAAAATATACATGTACTCAAAATTCACTCGAGTGTGATTAGTAATGGTGTGAATGTGTGAATGTCTGCAACGCTATGCCGAGACCTCAAATAGCGATGAACTAAAGTAAAGGAGATGTAAACCACAACGAAGACACAATCAAACCACAAGGCACAAAAAATTTTAGGTGGTTCGGTCACACACCTTGTGTGCCTACTTCCACCATCCCACCGAACCCGGTGAGGATTCCACTATCTTGCAAAGTCCCTTGCAAGACAGCACACACGGAGTGACGCTCCAACACACGTGCAGGATGACGCTTGCACACACACATGGGAGATAACTCCCAAATGCACACAGGGAACAATCGCCAAACAGCACGCGGAGTAGCTCCGCAGCCACACAAGAGAAAACTCCCAACCACACATGGAGAACAATCCCCAAATCACACACGTGGAGTTCCTCCACATAGAACGACACACATGCGTCAACACAAACACTCGGAGATCAAATCTCTGAACACCCACATAAAATATTTTTTCAAAAATGGATGAAGTGTTCAGAAATGGATACAATAAGCCCAAAACAACTTCTAAAGACTGAACCAAAGAACATATATGAAATGTAAAGCTCCCCCTTCTCAAAATGATCCGGCTCTTCTCTTTTCGTAGATGAATGATCACAAAGTCGACATCATCTTGTTCCTCTCCTCGATTCGCTCATCTTTTCCTTCTACCACGAGCTTCAAAGATGCATTGATGTAGATGATATCCCCTTCCCAAGTCCTCTTTTTCTCCTCCTTGGCCTTCTTCTCCTACAAGATAGAAAATAAGCACATTAGGGTTCTCCTTTCACAAATTTGGAGTTCACATATATATATATATAACAAAGAGTGAACAAAAGACTCATAAAACTCTTCTAAAGTGTGTTAAAAACACCCTCATATGTCTAAGAAATATTTGAGGGTAGTTTGGTAAAGTTTCAAAGGGTTTTCAATGAGTTTTCATGACTTTCGAAAAACACATCCGGAAAGAGTCGACTCTTTCTGCCTGTGTATCTCAAAATGCCCTAAACAGAACTCGGCCAGAAAAGAGTCAACTCTAAGAGTCGACTCTTTCTGGGCAAAACCTAGAAAATAGAGTTCAACCAGAAAAGAGTCGATAGAAGTCCCGCGATCAATGACACCCAAGAGGGGGGTGAATTGGGTGTTTACCAATTTTATGGAAACTTTTGACTTTTTACAAAATATGTGATACAAAGCTAGTTAAGAGATCAAAGCTATTTGAACATAATTTGGATTTATCAAACTATATGTGATAATGATATAGATTTTGCAACATACACGAGGATAAATCCAAACAAACAGTTTACACTAATACTCACGGAGAATGGAGGTAGAAGAAATGGAAAAAACCACATAAAACAAACCACAATGCACAATAGTTTTTAAGGTGGTTCGGATGCAACGACGGCAGTCCTACGTCCACCCCTCACCAAACCCGGTGAGACATCACTCGGAGATAATCCCCAAACGGAGACGACGCTCCAACCACACACGCAGGATGACGCCTACACACACACACACACACACACATGGAGACGAGGTCTCCAACACAATCCGACAGAAGGATCAACAACACACACACACACGCTGCAATAGATGCAGCACTGCACACACTGAAAAGACCAGATCTAAATAGATCCACACACACACACGTAGATCTAGGAAGATCTATGTACACACGAATGGAACACAATGACCACACACGACCACGGATCCACAACGATCTACACACACACGAATGTTTCCAGATTGTGAAGAAAACAAATATAAAGCCCAAAACACAACAACAATGAGGCACAGTTTAGAAGACTCCTGATTTGGCTTCCCTTGATGGTATGATATAGAGCTTGGAATGATGCTTCCTGCTTCACTAGAATGGCTTCAGATTAAGCTTGAATGGGCTTGGAGTGGATGTAGAGTTGCTGCAAGAGGTATTGTTCACGGAGCTACAGTACCTATTCTTCCTCCTTGGACAGCCTCCCCTTGAGCTCTTTGATTCACTTCATCAACTGCATCAACTAGGGTTTCTAACCCTCTTGTATTGGTTTTATAGACTTTGAATGGTCTATAGACAAGCCCAAGACCAGATATACAAATCATGGGTGATTAGGTGACTTTTGGATTAAACAAATCCATGTTGAATGGCCCTTTTCGAAGTGGAAACAAAAGTCAACAACTGATGGCTCGGGGCTGGCGATCGACCTACAGCTTCTGGCGGTCGACCTCTACTGAGAAATACTGTAGATTGGTGAGCCCTGGGATTTTCGGTCGACCGCTACTGGCTGGCGGTTGACCTGCAGCTGAAAGAACTGCAGACTGGCATTCCCTGGATGGGGCGGTCGACCGCCCCTGTGCTGGCGGTCGACCGCCAGCTGGGCAGACCCCGGTCCGTCCCGGGTTGGTCCGTTATCTGCTTCAGCTCCATCGCTTGTGTCCATTAGCATCATGTTCATGTCTGTAACTTCATCCTTGTTGGTCTAGAAAGTACCAACTGAATCTTTGTCTAAACATGCATGAGCCTGTACAGACTTGCTACATGAACGTACAGACTTGATAGCTTGATGCACGAACACACAGAAAGCAATGCATAGACTTTGCGTTTGAAGCAGCCAGCCAATGTACAGACTTGTGTTTGTCCAATCAGCCAACGTACAGACTTCGTGTTGTAGCAATCAACCAACGTACAGACATTGTGCAGCCAATTTACAGACTTTATGTTTTGCTAGCAGCCAACGTATAGACTTTGTCCAACGTACAGACTTCGTCCAATGTACAGACTTTGAGTTTGTGCAAGCATCCAACGTACAGACTTTCTCCAACGTACAGACTTCGTCCAATGTACAGACTTTAAGTTTGTGCTAGCAGCCAACGTACAAACTTTGTCCAACGTACAGACTTCATGTTGTGCTAGCAGCCAACGTACAGACTTTGAAGAATGTATAGACTTGCTGATGTATAGGCTTGCTGATGTATAGACTTGCTGTGTATAGACTTGCTGCTGAAGGATGTACAGACTTGCTGTGCACTGAGCTGATGGATGTATAGACTTGATGTGCCTGCAATAGGATGATGTACAGACTTTGAGTTGCAGGATGTATAGACTTTGCATGGCAAGCTATGCAACCAATGTATAGACTTGTTAATGAAGATGCATGGAGAATGTATAGACTTTGCATGGCAAGCTATGCATCCAATGTATAGACTTGTTAATGAAGATGCATGGAGAATGTATAGACTTTATGAATGAACCAATGCAAGATATGAACAGTGGTATGCACTGATGCATTGCTCATGCACACAACCTGTTCGATGAAATGACTAACTGCTTAAACAGATACACAATGACATCATAAAGCAACCATTGATACTAATAGTGTTTGCTGACATCAAAATCACAGGGGCACAACAATCTCCCCCTTTTTGATGATGGCAACACTATGAGTCACACGGACTCATGTCAAACTATTCTCCCCCTTTGACTTCATCAAAATGAAAATAGTTTGAGATGAGAGATACAAATATGCATGCAATGATTGAATGAAAGGCTCCCTCTGTGACTAAGTCATGCAATGATTGAATGCGTAATGCAGTATACATGCTGATGCAACAAGAAATGCAAGATTTCCCCCTAAATATATGAGAAGGAAATGGGTATAATAAGGATGCAAGAGAGTCATGCTCACTAGAATGCACATGTGTAGCACATGGGAGATCGTGCAATCATATAGGAGATTCATGCAATTACTGTTGCAGTCAATCAATTTTCTGAATACATATTAAATCAAATTTCCAGATGTGTAGGTGAGGAACATGAAAAATGATAGTTACAATATGGATATTTAGATTTTCAGATAAACATAATGAAACATTTCACAGACTGCACTTCAATTTTTGAGAACATCGTATTGGAGGCTTCGCTCTACCACAATGAGTTTTCACCACATTTTTTTTACCGCACCAAGATCACATGATAGTCAGAATTTTTCAAGAGTGATCAGGTTCAAATGATTCCTTTTTACACGAGTAGATGCATGGAGCTCATGCTAGAATCCCCGGTTACTCAGAATATAGAACTATTTCACCTCATTTTGAACAGAGATACTAGTGAACACTTTTCAGATATGAACCACATCACGTCTCAGGTGACATGTGCCCAGTTTACTCAGTGAGACCGAGCATTGCTCTATCTTTCATTTTCATTTCAGATTTTTCAACAAGGATAGGTAGGTAGCTTTTTCCTCAACTATCTCTTCAACATACATGCAGCAAGTTTAACATCTCGAGAGTGTTGAAAAGAAATTCATATATCCTTATCTTTAACACTCATTTTCACATTTTATGCATGAAGTGTGCGAATTTGATTCAGCATGTACACCGAAAATATCATGAATACATAACAGTGCAGCTCCCCCTAAATAGATGCACTTATGAAATACAAACTCCCCCAGAGTGTACGACATGAAACACTCCAATAATGACTCAAATGCAGTATTATTTATCAAGAAGACATAAGGTCATAGAAGTTTCAAGGATGTGGGTGAATAACATATAATATCAAACAAGCATGCAGAGGGAATGTATGCAACATGCAATGCGAGTATGCAACTGATACCAATCAAATAGATACCACTTAAATAAACTGAATGCAGCTAAGGCATGAGTTCTATTGTAATACAACATTTGATCATATGAAAGTGAAATGCAATATGCAAGGCAAGATGCAGAACTTGATTTTCAGAATTTTTGGACAGATTTCACATGAGGGCATTCGCATTCACATGATAAGCAATTAAGCATTTTTCAAGACATGGCCTTCATGAACAAGGGTGCAAATATAATCAAGAACAAATAATGCAACCGAATTTATTTCAAGGATTTATTCAAACATAGATGTTCAAGATCATTTCACACTTTTGAAATTAGAAATCATTCACAGGCCAATCACCTTAGACACATTTTTCAAGATCTTCAATGTGATTGAACTAATTCAACAAATTCATCATATCAAACCAGAGTAACATCGTGTCAAGTTTTCAAAATGGTATACCTGAGTTCAGCAGGCATCACCATATGCCTTCAAGAGCAAGCAAGCTTAGCAGTAGCCTTAAGCGAGGCTAGCAATTCATTATTGAGTAGTTTAGATGAAGCAATAGATGTGAGGAACATTTCATGTTTTACATTATCTGAACATTCATGCAGCCATTAAAGTCCCGAAACTCACACAGCAATGTGATAATCAATTCAAATATGGCAATTAGTATGAGATGCATGTCCACGAGGATGAGTTCAATTTAAAATTCAGAATCGTTCATTCAAAAGACAAGCTCCCCCTTTCTATGTGCACAAATTACACAAATGATATTTTTGTATTTTGAAAATTATGCAACCTATGACCTAAATGAACATGTGACTCATAGTACCAGGCGGAGGCACATTCTCACGCATGGTGAAAGATTTCACACAAGAATGACTTGTCTTTCCTCAAGTCACCATTTTATATACCATGTAGTCATGCAATGATAATCAAGCAGATGATTTTCCAGATTCATGAAGTGTAGGCATGCAATGGTGGTTCATGAAAAGTGCAATTACATTCTAATGACAAAAATTAAAAAAAAAAATTTTTATGGAGACAAGGTTGAAACAAATGTGAGTGTTTCCAATAGAGCTCAGAAGATAATTCTCAATACTTGTGCCTTGTGCATCCATCATCTTTCAAGTCTTCCACCTTGGGTACTTGCTTTAGCACGTACAAGGACTTCCACCAGCTTGTACTTTAGTCGATCCTGGAGGTTGTTCAAGTTCTGGTATCCCATCTCCTGGTGGCAATTGAGAAAGTTCTCATCATTTTTCATCCTTGCGAGGTATTCCTTTTATTAACTCAAGCTTGGCCACGCGTAGCCGATCATCTTTTAGATTTTGGGAGTGTAATCTACATCCAAGAACAAAAGGACTTGATTTATCAATTTCGATTCAAATTTATAAACAATGACATGACAAAATCTTTTAACAACCAACATCCTCTAGATAGCTCAAGATGCAATGCATGACTCATGTGTGAACCTAAGCATTAAGCTCATATGGTGAATGTGGTTGCTCCCCCTTAGTGTGTGCATGAATGCAAGATGTTTAGTAACAATCCAATGTCATATGCAGCCTTTTAAGTAGACGACTCATAGTACCACGCGGAGAACTTAGATCCAAAGATCACCTCACGCGTAGTGATAGCTTTAAGATAGGCGTAATCTGCCCTTCCACATGTCACCATTTGATATACTATGTAGTCAAGGGTGATGAAGGTAGGAGGATTGCTATGCATCATGACATGAATTCAGAATGTTCAACTTATGCACGACAGTGCGTGAAAGTGTATGCCAACACAAAATATGTAGTGAAATCATGATCTGAAGAGTCTTCAAGCTCTCCTACAACAAGATGCTATATGACAGGTGATATGCGCACAAATATGCAAACAACTATGAATGAAATGCATGTGTAGACATATGCAAGATTACATGACTATATGACCGAGAGTAAGTCAGAACATGACAGAGTCACTACAGAAATTAGGAGGGATATCACCTGATCTTCAAATTCAATTTTTTGAATTTTAGTCCAACTTGGCTTATGCCACTTGGTCCATGTGCCACACCTTCTTGATTGAAAATAGATTTCATACTTTACACTCCATGGCACATCTGCAAAACAGATTTCTCATTTGGCATTCTTAGGTACCCAAACCATCTTGGGTCCTTGTTGGTTAGTAGCATCTTTGGCAGGTGGCTTCCACTTCTTAACAACATTCCAATCATCAATTTTCTTCACAAGAAAATAATCATACTTAGCATTTCCAGATTTGCCAAAGTGATGTGAGGAAACATGTGGCATTACAGTTTTCTTTCTCATTGGCTCTACTGGTTTGTGTATGTGAGCATGACGTGTTGAGTGAAAGCTCAATTTCTTCATGAGTAACCAGCATTGTGACTTTGTGTGACCTTTTCTACCACACTGATTACAATGTATGGAAGATTTTGTGGTGAATGCTTTCTTTGGATTTTTCAAACTAGCATGATTTCTACATGCTCTCAAATCATCATTCTTCATAGTGAAACAATCATACATCATGTGTCCAAGTTTTCCACAGTAAAGACATGATACATTTATTTTCTTAGATGCATGGAAGTTTACATGAGTATTTCTAGCATGCACATTCTGGACATCCACACTCTTTTTCAGATTTGATTGAGTTCTTGACATGGTGTGTTCATGGGAGTGAGATGTGGAGGTGCTGGGTGCACAAGCGGTATGAACAAAAGAAGTGTATAGCTTGTTCTCAAATTTCTTTTTGTTCACTAGATTAAAACCCAGCCCTTCTTTTTGAAAGTTTACTTTCATGCCCAGTAATTTATCCAAGTTTTCTTGGCCATTCACAAATTTAGACAAAGAAGCATTCAAGTCATGAATTTCAGATTCAAGAGATGCAACGTGCAATTCATAATTAGCAAGTTCTTCTTCACAAGTAGAAATACTAACATTCAACATGGCATTGGTAGTCTTGAGGCATTCTCCTTCTTGCTTTAGTTCATCCTCATTTTCACATTCTCTAACAACCATATATTTTCCTTTTTCAAGAATCAACAATCTTTCAGAAATGGCCTTGTTCAATTCCTTCAGTTTCTCATTTTCTTTAACAAGCTTTTCATCATGAATCAGTTCATTTATCAAGGTTTGATCATCGGCCATTAAATTCAGTTTTGCAGTCATCTCCTTATTTTTAGTTCTTAAGGAGCATATTTGATCTTTGTGAAATTCATTGTCAAACATATAACCATCAATCAATTCCTTAAGGTGTGAGCATTCTTTGCAAGGGGAATCACTTTTATTTTGACCAACATTCTTTTTTAATTTTTTATTTTCAGATTTCACTTTCTTATACTTATCAAGCAACTCTTCATAAGCATTCATCATCTCTTCATAAGTGAAGTCATCTTCATTATCAGATTCAGAATTTACCTTCAAGGATGATCCACTTGGCGAGCTTGATCCACTTGGTTGATCACTCCTTTGTTCACTCATGCCTGCCACAAGACAGCTATCTTCATGCTCTTCCTTAAAGCTTGCTAAGCCATCCAATATTTCCTTTGTGGAGCTGCAATAAGAAACAAATGGGAAATGATTAGAATTGACCGCGGCTGAGAATAACTTTAAGACTAAACAATTTTGATCATGTTCGAGCTTTTGATTTTTAGTCTAGATATTTTTGTCTTTAGGCAATTCATAAGGACCATATGAAATAAGCTTCTATAGCTTAGGGTCGTATGAATTAACTAGATTGCACATTCTACCTAACCACAAATCAAAGTTACTGCCATCAAATATGGGTGGGGTATTCAAGGTGTACATCATGGTAGTCATTGATCCGGATCACTCTAGATCGCTAGATCTATAAAATTAGAGCCTTGGCTCTGATACCAATTGAAGTCCCGCGATCAATGACACCCAAGAGGAGGGTGAATTAGGTGTTTACCAATTTTATGGAAACTTTTGACTTTTTACAAAATATGTGATACAAAGCTAGTTAAGAGATCAAAGCTATTTGAACACAATTTGGATTAATCAAACTATATATGATAATGATATAGATTATGCAACATACACGAGGATAAATCCAAACAAACAGTTTACACTAATACTCACGGAGAATGGAGGTAGAAGAAATGGACCAAACCACATAAAACAAACCACAATGCACAACGATTTTTAAGGTGGTTCGGATGCAACGACGGCAGTCCTACGTCAACCCCTCACCAAACCCAGTGAGGCTTCACTCGAAGATAAATCCCCAAACGGAGATGACACTCCAACCACACACGCAAGATGACGCCTGCACACACACACGGGGATGCACCCCAACACACACACACACACACATGGAGATGAGGTCTCCAACACGATCCGACAGAAGGATCAACAACACACACACACGCTGCAATAGATGCAGCACTCCACACACTGAAAAGACCATATCTAAATAGATCCACACATACACATGTAGATCTAGGAAGATCTACGCACACACGAATGGAACACAATGATCACACACGACCACGGATCCACAACGATCCACATACACACGAATGTTTCCAGATTGTGAAGAAAACAAATATAAAGCCTAAAACACAACAACAATGAGGCACAGTTTAGAAGACTCCTGATTTGGCTTACATTGAGTGTATGATATAGAGCTTGGAATGATGCTTCCTGCTTCACTTGAATGGCTTCAGATTAAGCTTGAATGGGCTTGGAGTGGATGTAGAATTGCTGCACGAGGTACTGTTCACGGAGCTACAGTACCTCTTCTTCCTCCTTGGACAGCGTCCCCTTGAGCTCTCTTTGATTCACTTCATCATCTGCATCAACTAGGGTTTCTAACCCTCTTGTATTGGTTTTATAGACTTTGAATGGTCTATAGACAAGCTCAAGACCAGATCCATAAATCATGGGTGATTAGGTGACTTTTGGATTAAACAAATCCATGTTGAATGGCCCTTTTCGAAGTGGAAACAAAAGTCAACAATTGATGGCTCGGGGCTGGCGGTCGACCTAGAGCTTCTGGCGGTCAACCTCTACTGAGAAATACTGTAGATTGGTGAGCCCTGGGATTTTCGGTCGACCGCTACTGCCTGGCAGTCGACCTGCAGCTGAAAGAACTGCAGACTGGCATTCCCTGGCTGGGGCGGTCAACCGCCCCTGTGCTGGCGGTCGACCGCCAGCTGGGCAGACCCCGGTCCGTCCCAGGTCGGTCCGTTATCCGCTTTAGCTCCATCGCTTGTGTCCATTAGCATCATGTTCATGTCTGTAACTTCATCCTTGTTGGTCTAGAAAATACCAACTGAATCTTTGTCTGAACATGCATTAGCCTGTACAGACTTTCTACATGAACGTACAGACTTGGTAGCTTGATGCACGAACACATAGAAAGCAATGTATAGACTTTGCGTTTGAAGCAGCCAGCCAATGTACAGACTTGTGTTTGTCCAATCAGCCAATGTACAGACTTCCTGTTGCAGCAATCAACCAACGTACAGACATTGTGCAGCCAATGTACATACTTTTTATTTTGCTAGCAGCCAACGTACAGACTTTGTCCAATGTACAGATTTCTTCCAATGTACAGACTTTGAGTTTGTGCTAGCAGCCAACGTACAGACTTTGTCCAACGTACAGACTTCGTCCAATGTACAGACTTTAAGTTTGTGCTAGTAGTCAACGTACAGACTTTGTCCAACGTCCAGACTTCATGTTGTGCTAGCAGCCAACGTACATGTAAGACCCCAAATTCTTTAGAAATTTATTTAGAAAGTTATTTGTAATTATTTAGAATTTATTTGAAGTTATTCGAAATTAATGAGAATTATCCAAATTAATTATATTAATTAATTAATTAATAGAATAAGTCATTTTTCTACTATTTTCTAAAAATCCCCAAAAATCACATCTTGTAGAATTAATTTTGCTTATCAACTTTGTCTTCTATAATTAAACCTAATACAATCGTTTATTAAGCCGAATTAGCGAACTAATTCTTCCGAACTTAATATTTAATTAATTACGGAATAGTAGAAATGGAATTTTATTTACCATATAAAAATTCATAAAAATAGTAATTAAATAATAGATGCTTCGACTAACACTTTTGTCTTCTTGGAGTAAGTCTAATTAAATCATTATCTAGCCCTAATCAGAGGATTAAGCCTGACTTATAACCCACCTAACCCAAATTCGAATTAACTATTCACCCAAACTTTGAACATCAAATTCGAGCTTGATTCTCAACCAAATGGGGTGATTCCAGAGGCAAATGAAAGGTATTACATAGAGGAACATTTATCCTCAATCAATTTGAGGTAAACTTAGCCCCAAAACGTGCTGCCGACATAGTTTGGTCAAGTCAAGGATTTCGGCGCCGTTTCTAAACACGCGGCTTGCAGCAGCGAATACTCCCAATTCCGAAGGCTCCAGAAGCTCTATGAGCTATCAAAATGAAGCCCTACGAGTCTTCTTTCATTTGGCTGCTGTGGGGTTCGCTGAAATTTCGGATCTGAGGAGATCTAGTTCGATTTGTGGAGGTCGATCAGTAGGCCGTTGGCTTCTCTTCTTCATTCTTTGATCCATCGATTGAGGTAGGAATTCTCAACCAAATCTTGATCATGAGTATAGCAAATTGTTCCTCTCATCGAGCTCTATCTATTGGTGGCAAAGCCCCAATTTTCATTAGGTATCCGTGGAGAAATCGAGCTTTTTGTGAGGTGCTGTCCAAGTGTTCTTCATCCTAGGGTTTCGAGTTTTCTCTCTCCGATTTGAGGTAGGATCTAACAACCAAACTCTAATTAACTTACATGAAGTAATAAGCATGTTATTATCTTTCATTTAACGTAGAAATCCCCAAATTCCATTAAGCATGCATCGTGAATTTCGATTTTTAGTAAGAGCATGTCTAGAATTTGATGTATATTATGTTCTTCAAGTAGAAGCTTGATTTTCGGGCTATTTTTGGATTAGATAACTTGATCCACATATGGCTTATAGTATATGGTTGGATTCATCATTAAGTTAGCTTTCTTTTGATATAAAAAGCCCCAAATTCCGTTGTGTATATTGAGAGGAATTTACGTTTTAGTAGACACATGTCAAGAACTAGGTTCTTCATGTATTCATCATAAATAGGTTGTGATTCGATTGAGTTTTCAGCAAATTTCTTGTTTCAATCTCTTGTTTTATGACCTTAGTATGTATATTAAGAACCCTAGAGCATTTGGTTAAAATCCCAACTCATTTAGACCCCAAATCATTGAGTTTTCATGGTTTACGGAGTCAACCGTCGCTTCTGGAAGTGCAGGGGTCGACCCATGGGGTCGACCCATGCACCCAGTGAAGGGGGTCGACCCAATGGGTCGACCCATGAAGCTTTTTTTTTGAGGGGTCGACCCAATGGGTCGACCCACACCCAGGAAGGCCCCTAGAATGCAAGGGGTCGACCCAATGGGTCGACCCATGCCCTGTATGACCCCATTAATGATATTTTTGACCCGGGGATCAATCCGGATCATTGGGGAATCAATCTATTCAACGTAATCACATTGAAAACTACATTTTTGAGGAACTAATGACCTATTCATGTACCCTTTTTAGTTTCAATTAACATTGATCCATACATGCAAACTTAGTGTAAAAACACACCGTTTATCATCTTCATTTCAATGCATACAAGATTAAATAGAAACCCACATAATTAGTGGTTAATGGTGTAACTAAATCTCTGTTAATGCATTCTATTTCACTCATGTAGGAGTTGTTCCTTGCCTTATCATCTTGAATCAGCTTCTTGGCAATTGTCTTAATGCAAATGATAATGGTTAATCATGATATCTTAACTTGGTGATTAGGATTAATATGTTGTTTAGCTTGTTTGATTGCTGTTGTTTTACAGTAGCGCAGCACGATTAACTCTTGTCGTGACTTGGTTTCGATCTCCTTGATGATTATACTTACCTTGAAATTCTGGAAATGAATCTCTTTCCTACTTGAAGTTGTATTGCTACTTAGTTTAAACCTTGGAATTCTGGCCATAAACTGTGGAAGTCTAGATTCGTGGGATCTTTGATCCAAAGAAATCAATGCCTGGCAAACAATTAAGGGCTCGGTCTGGTCCTGGGAAGAGCGCCCGAACACTACGTGTACCCCCGGGGAGGTGAATGACTAGGTGTGGCATTTGGCACCAGTACTTGACATGTGTTAAATCTAGGACTGTCCACTACTCACTACTCTTTCCACTACTCTCTATATTACTTGCTACTACGTTTCACTTTCCACTCCTTACTGTTCTATACTCTACTTGTGGTTACTCTACTTGTTGATTACTTGGACGTGGAAATGAAATTACATGCGTGCTTGACATGACTTGAATTGACTTGATATGGCCAACTTCTTATCGTTATCTCCTGTAGTAAATTCTTGTCTTACCATTCTATTCATTATATTTCTTGACCTTGCAAGATCTTTAAATTCCGTTTCGTGATATTATCGTTATCTTTATATTGTTTTATCATTTGTAGCATGACATTTTAAAATGTAATTAAACTGTTAATCACTTATACCCGTCTGTTATTTCCTACTGAGCGTCAGCTCATAGTTGTTGTTTCCCCCCTTTCCAGGCGTTTCAGGTGACGATGCGTATACCGATGGGGAAGGGCAAGAGTGACATCTTTTGAGTGTACTTGTAGTAGATGTCGAGTTGTCATGGTTGTTACCTCTAGTTATTTCCTTAAGAGTTGTGTTAGCAGTTGTTACTTTTGGAGTCAGTTGTTGCATTAGAATTTAGATTGAAAGTCATGTTTGATCGTGTATTAGCAGCGTTGGTTATTGTAATAAATTGGAATCGTCTTGATCAATAGAGTTGTATCTTTCCTTAGCATTTGTGTAATTGTTTAGTTTAGAATATTTACTTGCTTTCTAGCTAGTTTCTGACTGTACGTCCCGATATTCCGCGTCGGGGCGTGACAGTTTAGTTGGTATCAGAGCCCTAGGTTTCACATTCCTAGGTTTCCTAAGTTGTAGGTTTTCTTGCATTACATCCCAATGACCGGTATATCAAAAGGTGTTGTCCGAACGTTAGGCTACGCCTATCGGGAAGGTCGCACACTTGCGCGAGTGGTCTTCGGACCGATTACCTCCGCCAGGTACCGAGTTTTGGTCGTGTCTAGGTGCACTAAATCCCTAACCTTGTAAAAGTTTAAGACCTGACCTGTGAGATTGGGTAGAACTTGGGTTGAGTTCGTTTCTTAATCGTGTAATTATCTATCTTATTTGAACCTAAGTAATCTATTTCTCGTGTAGATGGCAGCTGATCGTGCTGAATGGAGGAACCTGCAATGTACGGTTCAAGGCCTTACTCAGGCCCTTCAGCAAGTAGCTCAGGCAGGAGCGGCACAGCATGGCACCGGTGATCTATACCGGAACTTCCGTGGAATGAATCCGCCTAGATTCGCTGGTTCGACTGACCCCGACCAAGCCGAGCACTGGCTAGATGAGATGGGAAGAATCTTTGAAGTTATGCAATGCACCAACCAGGAGCGTGTCCTTTTGTCCACCTTTCAACTGGAACATGATGCACGTACTTGGTGGGATTCTATCAAGGCAACTCTCGGTGATCGGCAAGTTATGTGGGAAGAGTTCGAGGAATTCTTCAACAGCAAGTATTTTTCTGATAGAGTGCAAGAGAAGAAAGCGGCAGAGTTCGCGGCCTTGAAACAGCGAGGTTTGTCTGTGGCAGAGTATGAGGCTCAATTTGCACGGCTTTCTCGATATGCTACACATCTCATTTCCACCGAGAAGATGAAGGCGAAGCGCTTTCTCAATGGATTGAAGCTTCATTATATCAACCAATTGGCACCGATGGAGATTTCCACTTATTTCGAGATGGTAAGGAAAGCACAAGTTCTGGAGGATACTCTTGAAATGACGGAGAGAATCCGTGGTAAAGGCACCAAGAAAGAATTACCTACGGGTTCCGGGAGTGTCAAACCCGGGTATACCAAGAAGAGGCCTATTAGTGGACCTGGTTCGTGGAGCGGGTCCGGATCGTGGAAGGGCAAGATGCCGAGGCATGAAGACAAGAAGCCTGGCCCTATTGTCCCATTCAAGGGTGTGTGCAACTATTGTGATCGTCCGGGTCACAAGATAGAGGAGTGCTGGCGCAAGCTAGGCGCCTGTTTGCGATGTGGAAGCAAGGAGCACCGTATCCCCAATTGTCCTCTCATATCGGAGCAAGCTACACCGGCAAAACCACTAGTCTTCAAGAAACCACAAGGCAAGCTTCAAGCTTTACATGCAGAGGAAACTGGGATTTCTGATGATGGCGGACTCGTCGAAGGTACCCTTACTATAATCGATAAGCCCGCTTTTGCTCTCTTTGATACTGGTGCAGCACATTCTTTTATTTCACGGAGATTTGCTAAGTTATTAGCTGTGGAACCTGTTTTGATGAATACTCCGTTAGAGATTTCAACCCCTATTGGCACTAGATCAACAATCCAGTATTTCTATCCTTCTAGTAAGGTTATGATTGGCGAACAGAACTTTCCAGCAGATTTGGTCTGCATGGATATGAAGGATTATGATGTAATCCTAGGAGTAGATTGGTTGGCCAAGTATGAGGCCAATGTTCACTGTAGTTCTAGCTCAGTGACTTTTACTGGACATTCTGGTTTATCTTTTACGGGAGTCAAGCACCATAACTCCGTACCACTCATTTCGGCTCTTCGAGCTGATAAGCTTTTAAGGCATGGGTGTGAGTCTTTTCTAGCCTTTGTTTGTGCAACTCCTGAGCAGCAGATGGAGATTAAGGACATTCCTGTTGTCCAATATTTTTCTGATGTCTTTCCAGAAGAACTACCAGGACTTCCGCCTGAGCGGGAAGTTATCTTTTCTATTGATCTTATTCCTGACACAGCTCCTATTTCTAAGGCTCCTTATCGTATGTCTCCTGCGGAACTGAGGGAACTGAAGCAGCAACTGATGGAATTACTCGAGAAGGGTTTTATTCATCCTAGTACTTCTCCGTGGGGAGCCCCTGTGTTATTCGTCAGGAAGAAAGATGGTTCGATGAGGTTGTGCATTGATTATCGGCAAATAAACCAGCAGACTGTTAAGAATAAATATCCCTTGCCGAGGATTGACGAGTTATTTGACCAGATAGCGGGAGCTCAATATTTCTCTAAGATCGATCTTCGGTTTGGATATCACCAGTTGCGGATTAAGGAAGAGGATATTTATAAAACGGCTTTCCGCAGTAGGTATGGTCATTTTGAATTTGTCGTTATGCCTTTTGGTCTAACGAATGCTCTAGCAGCTTTCATGCAGTTGATGAACGATGTATTTCGGCCCTATCTTGATCAATGGGTCGTAGTCTTTATTGATGACATCCTGATTTATTCTAAGAATGAGGAGGAGCATGCTGAGCATCTGAGAATGGCATTGCAACTATTGAGAGATCATCAACTATATGCTAAGTTCAGTAAGTGTGAGTTCTGGCTACAAGAAGTGTCCTTTCTCGAACATATTATCACCAAGGAAGGTATTTCTGTTGATCCTTCGAAGATTGAGGCAGTGAAGAATTGGGAACAGCCTACTAGTGCAACTGAAGTTAGAAGTTTCCTAGGCCTGGCAGGCTATTACCGAAGATTTATTCAATATTTCTCCAAGATCGCAGTACCTATGACAAGATTAACCCGCAAGGAGAATAAGTTTGATTGGTCAGATGATTGTCAGCGAAGCTTTCAGACTCTGAAGGAGTGTTTGACTACTGCACCTGTTTTGGCCTTACCTTCTGGTGAAGGAGGATTTGTTGTTTATACTGATGCTTCAGGTATTGGCTTAGGCTGTGTACTCATGCAACATGGGAAGGTGATTGCCTATTCCTCTAGGCAGTTGAGGAAGCACGAAGATAATTATCCTGTTCATGATTTGGAACTTGCTGCAGTCGTGTTTGCTTTGAAGATATGGAGGCATTACTTGTATGGAGAAACCTTTACAGTATTTTTGGATCATAAGAGTTTAAAGTATTTATTTTCTCAAAAGGAACTCAACATGAGGCAGCGGAGATGGTTGGAGTACTTGAAAGACTTCGACTTCTCGATTGAGTATCATCCGGGCAAAGGTAATGTTGTGGCAGATGCATTAAGCCGGAAGCCGGTAGCTAGACTGTCAAGTCTCATGTTACAAGAATGGAGATTGTTGGAGCAATTATCTAGTCTGGATCTCAATATTGACAACGATCGGATCTTGATTGCTCAGATTCAACTTAAACCTGAATTATTGATAGAGATCAAGTCCTTGCAAGATAATGATCCCGAATTAGTAGAGATCAAGGGAAACTTGAGCAGTAGACCTGACTTCATGTTAGCCGATGATGGTAGATTATTATTTAAAGGCAGAACTTGTGTTCCAGATGAGGCTACAATAAAGAACAAAATTCTTGAGGAAGCTCATAGATCCAGATATACCATTCATCCTGGAGGCACTAAGATGTACCTAGATTTGAAAAGGTCCTTTTGGTGGTCGAATATGAAAAGAGAAGTCGCAGATTTTGTGAATAGATGTTTGGTGTGTCAGCAAGTTAAGGCCGAACATTTCAGACCAGTAGGGAAATTGAAACCACTCGACATACCCCAATGGAAGTGGGAAAGTATTGGCATGGATTTCATTATGGGTCTACCTAGGACTCGTGGTGGATTTGATGCGATATGGGTGATTGTCGATCGTTTGACAAAGTCGGCTCATTTCTTACCAATTAAGTCCAAGTGGACGATTGATGTATTGGCTGCTTTGTATATAAAGGAAGTGGTGAGATTGCATGGTATTCCAGTGAATATAGTATCTGATCGAGACCCCAGATTTACTTCACATTTCTGGAAGGGACTGCAAGAGTCTTTGGGTACTCGTCTTAATTTCAGTACTGCTTTTCATCCACAGACAGATGGACAGACTGAAAGAACCAATCAGATAGTGGAAGATATGTTGCGAGCTTGCATGATTGATTTCGGTGGTAATTGGAGTGAGCATTTGGCATTAATTGAATTTGCCTACAATAACAGCTATCAGTCTAGTATTCAGATGGCTCCTTTTGAAGCACTATATGGTAGAAGTTGTCGTTCCCCGTTGTGTTGGGACGAGGTAGGTGAGAAACAGTGGCTTGGACCTGATCTTGTTTCGGAATCATCACAGAACATCCGTGTTATCCGAGACCGGTTACAAGTAGCCCAGTCGAGACAGAAGAGTTATGCCGACAACAGGAGAAGGGCATTGGAATTTCAGGTTGGCGAGCATGTGTTCTTAAAGGTCTCTCCGACGAGAGGGATCCGAAGATTTGGCATTCATGGCAAGCTGAGTCCGAGATACATTGGTCCATTCGAGATTCTAGATAGAGTGGGAGAGGTGGCATACAGACTGGCTTTACCACCGCATTTGTCTGGCGTACACAATGTTTTCCATGTGTCTATGTTACGGAAATATGTGTACGATCCCACTCATATCATTCAGCAGGTGGATTTTGAACTGAAGGAAGATTTGACCTATGAGGAAAGACCTGTCAAGATTCTGGACCGGAAGCAACAGCAACTCCGGAATCGTTCGATACCGATGGTCAAGATTCAGTGGAGTCGGCGTGGGACCGAAGAAGCTACATGGGAATCTGAAGAGACTATGCGAAAGCGGTATCCCGATCTATTCTAGGTGAGCGATCTTTTTCTACTCTCAGTTTTAGTGCAGTGAATTTGGGGGACCAAATTCCTTTAAGTAGGGGAGGGTGTAAGACCCCAAATTCTTTAGAAATTTATTTAGAAAGTTATTTGCAATTATTTAGAATTTATTTGAAGTTATTCGAAATTAATGAGAATTATCCAAATTAATTAGATTAATTAATTAATTAATAGAATAAGTCATTTTTCTACTATTTTCTAAAAATCCCCAAAAATCACATCTTGTAGAATTAATTTTGCTTATCAACTTTATCTTCTATAATTAAGCCTAATACAATCGTTTATTAAGCCGAATTAGCGAACTAATTCTTCCGAACTTAATATTTAATTAATTACGGAATAGTAGAAATGGAATTTTATTTACCATATAAAAATTCATAAAAATAGTAATTAAATAATAGATGCTTCGACTAACACTTTTATCTTCTTGGAGTAAGTCTAATTAAATTATTATCTAGCCCTAATCAGAGGATTAAGCCTGACTTATAACCCACCTAACCCAAATTCGAATTTACTATTCACCCAAACTTTGAACATCAAATTCGAGCTTGATTCTCAACCAAATGGGGTGATTCCAGAGGCAAATGAAAGGTATTACATAGAGGAACATTTACCCTCAATCAATTTGAGGTAAACTTAGCCCCAAAACGTGCTGCCGACATAGTTTGGTCAAGTCAAGGATTTCGGCGCCGTTTCTAAACACGCGGCTTGCAGCAGCGAATACTCCCAATTCCGAAGGCTCCAGAAGCTCTATGAGCTATCAAAATGAAGCCCTACGAGTCTTCTTTCATTTGGCTGCTGTGGGGTTCGCTGAAATTTCGGATCTGAGGAGATCTAGTTCGATTTGTGGAGGTCGATCAGTAGGCCGTTGGCTTCTCTTCTTCATTCTTTGATCCATCGATTGAGGTAGGAATTCTCAACCAAATCTTGATCATGAGTATAGCAAATTGTTCCTCTCATCGAGCTCTATCCATTGGTGGCAAAAGCCCCAATTTTCATTAGGTATCCGTGGAGAAATCGAGCTTTTTGTGAGGTGCTGTCCAAGTGTTCTTCATCCTAGGGTTTCGAGTTTTCTCTCTCCGATTTGAGGTAGGATCTAACAAACAAACTCTAATTAACTTACATGAAGTAATAAACATGTTATTATCTTTCATTTAACGTAGAAAGCCCCAAATTCCATTAAGCATGCATCGTGAATTTCGATTTTTAGTAAGAGCATGTCTAGAATTTGATGTATATTATGTTCTTCAAGTAGAAGCTTGATTTTCGGGCTATTTTTGGATTAGATAACTTGATCCACATATGGCTTATAGTATATGGTTGGATTCATCATTAAGTTAGCTTTCTTTTGATATAAAAAGCCCCAAATTCCGTTGTGTATATTGAGAGGAATTTACGTTTTAGTAGACACATGTCAAGAACTAGGTTCTTCATGTATTCATCATAAATAGGTTGTGATTCGATTGAGTTTTCAGCAAATTTCTTGTTTCAATCTCTTGTTTTATGACCTTAGTATGTATATTAAGAACCCTAGAGCATTTGGTTAAAATCCCAACTCATTTAGACCCCAAATCATTGAGTTTTCATGGTTTACGGAGTCAACCGTCGCTTCTGGAAGTGCAGGGGTCGACCCATGGGGTCGACCCATGCACCCAGTGAAGGGGGTCGACCCAATGGGTCGACCCATGAAGCTTTTTTTTTGAGGGGTCGACCCAATGGGTCGACCCACACCCAGGAAGGCCCCTAGAATGCAAGGGGTCGACCCAATGGGTCGACCCATGCCCTGTATGACCCCATTAATGATATTTTTGACCCGGGGATCAATCCGGATCATTGGGGAATCAATCTATTCAACGTAATCACATTGAAAACTACATTTTTGAGGAACTAATGACCTATTCATGTACCCTTTTTAGTTTCAATTAACATTGATCCATACATGCAAACTTAGTGTAAAAACACACCGTTTATCATCTTCATTTCAATGCATACAAGATTAAATAGAAACCCACATAATTAGTGGTTAATGGTGTAACTAAATCTCTGTTAATGCATTCTATTTCACTCATGTAGGAGTTGTTCCTTGCCTTATCATCTTGAATCAGCTTCTTGGCAATTGTCTTAATGCAAATGATAATGGTTAATCATGATATCTTAACTTGGTGATTAGGATTAATATGTTGTTTAGCTTGTTTGATTGCTGCTGTTTTACAGTAGCGCAGCACGATTAACTCTTGTCGTGACTTGGTTTCGATCTCCTTGATGATTATACTTACCTTGAAATTCTGGAAATGAATCTCTTTCCTACTTGAAGTTGTATTGCTACTTAGTTTAAACCTTGGAATTCTGGCCATAAACTGTGGAAGTCTAGATTCGTGGGATCTTTGATCCAAAGAAATCAATGCCTGGCAAACAATTAAGGGCTCGGTCTGGTCCTGGGAAGAGCGCCCGAACACTACGTGTACCCCCGGGGAGGTGAATGACTAGGTGTGGCATTTGGCACCAGTACTTGACATGTGTTAAATCTAGGACTGTCCACTACTCACTACTCTTTCCACTACTCTCTATATTACTTGCTACTACGTTTCACTTTCCACTCCTTACTGTTCTATACTCTACTTGTGGTTACTCTACTTGTTGATTACTTGGACGTGGAAATGAAATTACATGCGTGCTTGACATGACTTGAATTGACTTGATATGGCCAACTTCTTATCGTTATCTCCTGTAGTAAATTCTTGTCTTACCATTCTATTCATTATATTTCTTGACCTTGCAAGATCTTTAAATTCCGTTTCGTGATATTATCGTTATCTTTATATTGTTTTATCATTTGTAGCATGACATTTTAAAATGTAATTAAACTGTTAATCACTTATACCCGTCTGTTATTTCCTACTGAGCGTCAGCTCATAGTTGTTGTTTCCCCCCTTTCCAGGCGTTTCAGGTGACGATGCGTATACCGATGGGGAAGGGCAAGAGTGACATCTTTTGAGTGTACTTGTAGTAGATGTCGAGTTGTCATGGTTGTTACCTCTAGTTATTTCCTTAAGAGTTGTGTTAGCAGTTGTTACTTTTGGAGTCAGTTGTTGCATTAGAATTTAGATTGAAAGTCATGTTTGATCGTGTATTAGCAGCGTTGGTTATTGTAATAAATTGGAATCGTCTTGATCAATAGAGTTGTATCTTTCCTTAGCATTTGTGTAATTGTTTAGTTTAGAATATTTACTTGCTTTCTAGCTAGTTTCTGACTGTACGTCCCGATATTCCGCGTCGGGGCGTGACAGTACAGACTTTGAAGAATGTATAGACTTGCTAATGTATAGGCTTGCTGATGTATAGGCTTGCTGATGTATAAACTTGCTGTGTATAGACTTGCTGATGTATAGACTTTCTGCTGAAGGATGTACAGACTTACTGTGCGCTGAGCTGATGGATGTATAGACTTGATGTGCCTGCAACAGGATGATGTAGAGACTTTGAGTTGCAGGATGTATAGACTTTGCATGGCATGCTATGCAACCAATGTATAGACTTGTTAATGAAGATGCATGGAGAATGTATAGACTTTGCATGGCAAGCTATGCATCAAATGTATAGACTTGTTAATGAAGATTCATGGAGAATGTATAGACTTTATGAATGAACCAATGCAAGATATGAACAGTGGTATGCACTGATGCATTGCTCATGCACACAACCTGTTCGATGAAATGACTAACTGCTTAAACAAATACACAATGACGTCATAAAGCAACCACTGATACTCATAGTGTTTGTTGACATCAAAACCACAGGGGCACAACATCGACTCTTGGAGTCGACACTTGCCCGGCTGCCCTTCTGGACAGCACCTAGGCCAGAAAGAGTCGACTCCTATAGTCAACTCTTGCTGGTCTGTCTGTCCAATACAGACCCAAGCAAGAATTAAAGCCTCATTTAAAGTCCCATTGCTTTGACAAAAAACATAAATGATATTACCATGAATTCATATGATATTTAGGTGTCTTTCAACGATTTGTCTCTTGCAAAAACAAGACGGAACATAAGATCTATATGGATATTAAACTCAAGGATCATGAGTGACCAAAAGAAACTTTCTTGACTAAACACACCAAAGCATGCATTGAGCTTCTAATTCTTAACACCCATGAGTTTATAAACATGACTAGCACTTTGAAGAATCAAGCTCAATTGTGGAATCTCACTCAAACCTTGTGTTCATTGATTTTAATATTAACTCATTCTTCCACAAACATGAATGATTATAAACCAAATGAAGATTAGATCAAACACATATGTATTGATCACCCATGCATTCAAATGAGAATTAAACAATTACAAGGCAACCAAAATCCATCACCAACCTCATGTCCTTCCACACATATATAGAGCCTCAACAGCCCCATGAATCAAAAGCATGAAACTCATACAACCAGAAGACAAAGTCGACTTGTCCAAATCTGATGAATCAAAAAACCTTCTTGAAGCTTACCCATTTGCTCAATATGCATTCAGGAAAAATAGAAGTCACACCATGGTTTTGAATAAACTCAATGAGGTGTTAGCATTCTTTCCAAACCATTAATAGGAGATTAAGCATACATTCCAGTCCTAAAGAAATAGCCATTTCAGTCACTTGTTAATGAAAACTAATGAGTGTGGTCTTGCCACACTTGAGTTAGAATCAATGGCCATGGATTCAACCATAGTATGGGCAACATCCAAACCAAATTCCTCAAGATTTGTGTGAATAGATTGAACATTTTACAAACCCAAAAACCTTCAATGCAAGATGACCCATGTAATGAATTTGTTTCTTGAAGTCATCCTCAACTCATTCAACAAGATACAAACATGTTGCTCAATAAAACACACACAAGCACACTCGGTTTGTTATCATTAAAACCAAACAGCAAAATCAACTAGGGGATGCAACAATCTCACCCTTTTTGATGATGATAAAATGATGTGTGAGAGAGTTTCAAAAGATGGAGTTCAAGTATTTCAATGTGTGTTATGAGAATCAAAGATAAGGCATTCAATCACATTCTCCCCGAAAAACTACTCTCTCTCTGATGCGGGACGGGTGACGCGACCGGGCTAAGATGTACGACCGACTCGATATGCGGCCAACACTAGCACACTAAGGTAAGCCGGGTGGCTGACCACCGTGGTGTTCTCCGGGTGGAGATGTCTCTCAACAGAAACTCTAACAAGCCCGATGATCACTCGTTGCGAGGGAAACGTGGGATCGCAGCGGTTAAGGAACCACTGTCGCCTAGGTGTTTCCAGTTCAGGCTCGGTGCTCGACTGGGCCTTTGGAACAGCTCTCACTCTCACAACCACGGTGATTTGAAACTAGCTGTCAGCCCTATTCTCTCAAACACAGCATGATAGAAAATATACTAAATAATCTATGTGAGTTTAGGAACGATGCGCGTACCTCCACGACTAGCATGTGGGGAAGAAATCTTGGCCAAATCTGACAACCCCGATACACAACAAACAAATATTATTACAATTTCACAAATATGGCCCACTCCACGCGGGGAGGTAAGGGCTACAAACATAAATTCGGGGCTGCTGGAGCTCAAGTTGACGGGCCACACTCGCAAGAGGCGAGTAGATGAGTCAAAGCCGACAGGAAGGCGAAGATCGGCCACCGACCGGTTCTGCCCGCGCTGGTCACCCAACGCAGCGAGTTTGCAGGAGGCGGCACGGCTTGATCCGGCATCCGATTAGGATGCCGTTTATGGAAACGCGCCGTGCAGTGGCTGAAGATTGCCTGGACCGAATGGCGCGATCAGATTGGTTCAGATCTGCACATGACAGCTCCAGCACTAAGGCTCAGGTTCTGCTCACATAGAACTACACAGTGAGACTAACAAATTAAGGAAAATTAGATCTATTGTCGGATCGGATCTTCACTTGCTAGAGATCGTCGGTGACACCCTGGGGAAGATCTGGACCAAAAGGTTTGGTCAGATCTGAAAGGAGGAAGGCTCGGGCTCTCCCAAAAGTTAAAGGTGGATCTGGCTCGGATTTGCATAGGTGAGGTTGTGTAGTCCCACGAAAATCCTCGCCATAACCAGCACGGACCTCAGAACGACACGAGCATGGCGGCGACGCGAAGAGGACAGAAAATCCTACGACCACTCAGAATCTTATGTTTAAAGGATCTGAGAGTATACCCGTAGAAATTTCGTATCAGGGAGTTGAGAATCTGGATAGTAGGCTCAGACGAAGTTGCGCGACTTCACGAACGGAATTGTTGCTAGAGATCCGGAGCTCCGATCGAGGCAAAACCAGCTCTGGATCGTTCCTGACTTGTAGATCTATGTCTGGTAAAATTCCTAGAACCAGATCTGAGCTTGATGTTACTGTGGACAACTCGTAATCCAGGGGATGAAATCTAGACGAACAGAATCAGAATTGGAACACGAATGTGGCGATAACAGTTGCCTCGACGTTGCACCTCGGCTTTGGGAGTCGCACCCCGGCTAGAACCCATCGCATGAACTAGATCTTGAGCATCACACTAAAGGGAAAATTAGATAATCACTCTCCAACACTTTTTCTCTCACAAAAATTTCATTTCTTCATTAGCTTTTCAAGGATACTACACACATGTTTATATAGAATGGAAGGGAGGGGGAGGGGGTTGGAGAAATGATATGGGGAGAGGGGAAGAGAGATCACATAGGAGAGGGGGCTGGTCTAAGGTTGACCAAGGTGGAGTGGGAGAGGAGGATTCCTGCTCTTTGGTGAAGGAAGGGGGCAAGAGTCCCCATCTTGGACTAAGAAAAGGGGGAAAGGATGACCAATGGGGGGGAGTAGGAAGCTTCCTCCTCCTAGGAGGTCAAGGAAGAGGGCTACCCCTTTCTCATTGACCCATTTAATTAAATTACCCTATTCAAATCTAATCTCCCACCCTTTTTGACTTGTTCCAAGCCCATAAGCCCGTTATAAGCCCATAGCCCATTAACTCTAGCCCATTAATCTAGCCTAGCCCATTTGCCATATAATAGTACAATTGTCCAACATGGACTAAAATAGGGCCCAACATGGCCTAAAAATGTGAAACATAGGTGATAACTTGGTCGATGCGTTCACATCCTCCTCGAGCTAAAGGGACTCTGGCATGTCCTCATCCACCGTCGTGTACTGCGGCATGTGTCCGCACCAATTCTCCCTGGGTGGGAGGAACTCGACCCCATCGAGTTAGGGTCCCGATGCTTGAGCTCTCCGCGTGTGACCAAGGCATCGTCTGGCGCGGGGCGTCCTCTCCAATGCATAAAGAAGTGTTGGTAGGCTGCGTTCCTGGTGGTGATAACCTGCTCATCCAGTCTACAATCTATATGCTTGCGTTGAGGCTGGAAGAGGTGGACTCTCTGGTGGTGTCACTCAAAACAGGAGGAAAAAGCCAAAAAAAGTTACTAAGGATCACCGTGGGGTTCCGATATGCTACCAGATCTAAAACATTGAACGTCGAACTGACACCATAGTCATCTAGTAGCTCAATAACGTACGCATTCGAACCCACTTGTTCCACGACTCGAAAAGGGCTGGCATCGCGGGCCTAGAGTTTCTTTACGGTCCCCGAGGAAAAACCATTTAGGTATGACCCTAATCATGATGTACTCTCCCTTTCGGAACTCACGGGCGTGGCGGCGTGCATCAACTAGCCCCTTAT